>VXBR01012241.1:347196-419330 GCA_013400215.1 Cisticola juncidis | reverse complement strand
GGGGCCCCCCCTCACGGGGGTCCCCCCTGCCCCCGCCCCTGCCATTGCCTGGGCACTGCACACACAGTGCCAGGGGTCTCCCCTCACAGGGGTACCCCCTGCACCCACCCCTGCCATTGCCTGAGCACTGCACACTGGGCCAGGGGTCTCCCCTCACAGGGGCACCCCCTGCACCCACCCCTGCCATTGCCTGGGCACTGCACACACAGTGCCAGGGGTCTCCCCTCACAGGGGTACCCCCTGCACCCACCCCTGCCAAGGCCTGGGCACCCCACACAGTGCCAGGGGTCTCCCCTCACAGGGCCCCTGCACCCACCCCTGCCATTGCCTGGGCACTGCACACACAGTGCCAGGGGTCTCCCCTCACAGGGGCACCCCCTGCACCCACCCCTGCCATTGCCTGGGCACTGCACTCCACACACAGTGCCAGGGGAAGTGCCCCACACACACATTCCATCTGGGAATCAGAATCCACAAGGAATCGTGGGCTGAGGAACGTGAGAGGGTAAACACACGAGTCCTGACTCCATGTCTCACAATGGAATTTAACTAAGACAGCTGCTGAACTTTATGTGGTTGCATTTCTCATGAGAAAACAGGCTGACTAATACTTTTAATCAATATATAGTCAGTCTTGAATTTTAAGAACCCATTGTTTTTTATACCTTACTAAATCCCGGAAGATAAGTAAGAGTTAGATTTCAGACCTTATTCCCAGGGCCTCACCCAAAGAGTGGAGCAGATGGAAAGTTCCCCAATGTGCCCAGCACTCACCACAGTGGTTCTCAGGTTTACAGGAATAAACAATGATTTTTATTATAAATGGATTTGCATGCTGGCTGAGGTTGGAGGAGATTAAGCATTACAATTTCAAAACACTTTTTTAGGTGAATCCTCAAGTATGGCTGTAAGGATTAGGTATTTTAATCTTCTTAAATTGCTACATACATATCACATAGGGAAATTCCATATATTACTAGGCAGGCTTGGGGAATGAAGCATCTCCTACGCCCTTAGTAGGACCATGCTTGTACACCAAAAATGTTGGGGATGTCCCTGTGAGAAAATTGATGAAAATATTTTGAAAGTTTGTGAAATTACCTTATAATGGAATAGAAAGATTCTTCTTGCTTTTCTAAGAAAACTTAGTTCTACTTAAGAAATGTCATGTATTAATTACAGCAATAAATCAAGCATTTAATCCTTCTGCCTAATGAGAATCTGCACTGAACGCAACAGGAGAAAATTGGGATTTCACAATACAAAATAATTTTTCAGTTATCTACCTGAGTAATAATCAGTCTTGGCATTTCTCATACATCCTCTAAAGGGATTAAAAAGATTAGTTTTTTTCTGTTGACTACTACACAATATTAAACACAAATAAGCCTATTGACTCTTAGAGACTTTGGCATTCATATTACAGCTCTTACATCTGAACATTAAAGTTTAATGATTCCTAGGCTTTTAAATTTTGTTTATCTTAAAATGGAGGTGAAAATACAAGCACTTCTCTAATGTTCTACATTAAACAAATCCTACAGTTGCATTTGTGTGCATCTATATGCATGTGTGAGCACATAAATATGTAAAAGAACATGCACGAAACCACACTTCTTATCTGGAGAACACCTACAACCTGAGCTTAAGTCATCTGTTTATGTTTAATTAAACACAATTCAGTGAAATTGAGTTAAAGAATCTACAGGTATTTCCATCCAAGTAGCAGCATAGTGCTTCCAGTTTAGATGTTTCCTATATATTCTTTTGTGCTTGTTAGTACAGGAATCAATGACTTCTATATTTAGTGCCAAATCTTGTTTCCCATTCCATAATGTACTATTTTGATCACACAACCCTCATAAACATCCCTGAAGTTTTAGGTAGGACTGAGAACAGAATCTGGTTTCTGAATTCTCTCCATCTATCACTTTCTAAGTGAACCACATGAAATTAATTTAGTGACATCAGTCTACGTGAAAAAGCATCCACACTATATGATAAAGAACCGAATAGGTTTGTAAAACAAAATACTCTTGCAGTCTCTGCAAAGGCAGCTTTGTTGAAATCTGAAACACATTAAAAGGGCAGTGTAAGGAAGCTTGAACTGACGTGATCTTCACTGAATGCTTGGTCAAGACAAGCATTTAATTTTCCACTCCATTTAATCTGACATGCTTTATGATTTCTGTTTTTTTTCTCTGAAGTGATAGATTTATGACTAATAACACAGTGTGTGCTACTTTCTACACAATTTAAAATGAGTAACTTCATACTTGGATGAATCTTTTACTGAAAATTGTCCTTTAACTTGTGAAGAATGACTATTCAGTAAGTACCTGCTTCATGAATTTCTTCTTGTCCAGTGTAGGAGGAAAACACTTGCCCAAAGAACTTATATTGCTGTTCTCTGAAGTTGTTTTGCAGGTAGTCCATCAGCATAACATAGCCAGACTGCTGCATTGTAAGCACTTCACAGAACACAGCCAACTAGAAGACAAGAGGGAAAAAACGAAGGTATACTTCATAAAAATTGACTAGATTCTGCTAATAGACCAAAACTCTGGGGAAAGGATGTTGGATAAAGTCTCACAGTTGAGTTATCCTGCATGGCACTGAACTTTTGTTCTTCTGTACTATCAGTATATCTAATGGCTTACTCTGCAAGTATTTTTCAACCATTCTGCTGTTGGATCTATGCTCTGCTCAGCATCACCACATGGCTGGAGGAATATCCAAAAAGTGTTTTGTACTCCTCTATCTGAGCTCTAAGTCCAGACAGCCTGGAATATGTTCTTACCCTATTTTAAAACAAGAAATTGCTCAGATTCTAGTACTAAACTACAAAAAAGGTAAAAGATACCACAATTTATATAGATGATTTCTAATTAAAAAGGCTATATGAGAACTCCTAATTAGATAAAAGAAAGGCTTTGCTGTTGGGCTGGCAATGAGTGCCACGAGTTTCTACCATATACATGGCAATTGCTTTTTTTTGATATTATGTATAAATGTTTGGTTTAACTACATTAAACAAATTACCTGGTTTTCAGAAATACTTATGGTGTCTTTAAACACAATCCACTCAACTGTTTCAGAGCATGGAGGAGCTGATAGAGAACCATTATAAGTGTAATATTTGTCTGTTGCATTTGGCAAGAGATTCAGCAAAATAAATGGTTCTAAAGCGGCCTGTTTTCCTGAAAAATAAAAACGAAAAATAGAGTCAAATAGTTAAAATACTAAAGAAGCAATTAGTAAATACACATCACACTCTCCCAAAGAACTACCATTATAGGAATATGGTAATTTAGAGGCTTTTCAAAATTTAATCTCCAGAGAGACTAGCATACAACTAAATCCTGAAGACTTCTATTTAGTTTGAAAAAGTATAGCTGAAACCCAACTTTGTTTACTTGGAAGGTGTAGTAAGTTACTCCAGTAACAAATAGAGTAATTTTATTATATTGGTTCACAAGAATTTTTTTCACTATAAGCTTATGTGCAAGGTGCCAAACCTTTGTCTCACTCTTGAATTTCAAAGAAAAAAAGTGTGTTAAATCTTTGTTCTAGGTCTCATGACGTGGCTTCAAACTCTCCTCCAAATCTAATTAAATTGTTGAGGTTTTTGCAGGATCCATACTGTTGCAGAAAATCACTGTCTGGAGAATTGTTGCCATGTTAGACCTGAGAGTTAATACTACTCATGATTGGAGAAGCAGAATTTCTGTAGATCGGGATTCTTTTTTAAATGGTGATAATATAGTGAAAAACTGTAACAGTTTTACACAAAACGGCAAACAATGCAAAGACCTCCTCAGGAGAATACATTCAGTGAAAATAGTATCACATCTTTCAGGTCAGCAGATTACTGGGTACCTTATCAGTTGGGAGTAAGCATGAGGAATTGCTAGAAGTCCATCCACAGAAAGCTAAGTGCCTGCTGGTATGGCAGTAGGGTCTAGCAACAGAAATTGGCATAAATGGTAACAACTTTTCAGTCTGTGACAATTATCTGCTTTACTGTCTGGTGCATCCAAAATAATGCTGCTTTTTGCACCTTGCAATAGTGTAGATCCTTACACACCTTATTTCAATCTAAAGTTATTAATTTCAAGTTCCTCTCTAATTGGTAAGTATTTACTAGTGAATTTTCAGACTGTGCATTAACTAATGCTTTTACAGGTATGTTACTTCTCTAGCCCTGTACAGATTTCTGACCTGTCTTTGTCTTCAATATGTCTTACAAATTTGGTGAGAGCAGCAAATTGTATTAACAGTTGACTACAAAGGATTGGTGCTTTTCTTCTCTGCAGTGACTTCTCTGCTGAGTTGAGGTTTAAGAGCTGACTCGTCCCCTCTCTCTCAATCATGTATCATGAAGAGGGAACATCTAGCAGTGTCAAAAAAAGCACATGCTTCTGTTTCTCCTGTCAAAATGCTCATCAGCCTTCAGACAGAAACTATCATTGCCATCTGGTATGTGTCTAGTTAACACATTTGTCCCTCAGCAACACTGAAGTCCATTTTGTATAGATGGCTGGAGACATGGAACTTCTCATTCATAACAGTAATCCTGACATACATTTTGCAGCTTTGGGTTTTAGAATACCCTCCAATGACACTGACAGTCTTGATTCTCAAAATCAAACACCTACAAAGAATGATGAAAAACAGGAAGTTTGTCTAGAAGGAACAGGAGTGCTTCTCTGCAGAGCTTGAGAACTCAGCAACTGTGATTTCAATAAGCCCAACACAGATATGACTGACAAGGACAATTCATGTATATCACAGACAAGGAGAGATTGTGTGCTTTTTCTTCAGAAGAAACAACTTGATTTAGTCATAACCTGAATTTCCTGAGTTCCTCTGAGTTTCATTCAGGAAAATTGTACTCTAAGCATTGTTGAAGTGCCATGTAATGGCTGTATCTTGAATTTTGCTGCTGATAGTTTTACAGCTCCTTCCAAGGCTGCAGAATAGCATGTCTTGATGCATTACTAGTTCTCCTTTTTGTTTCACGGAAGATGACACACAAAGGTAATGAATATTAACTACTTTATATTTCCACCTCCTATGTCTTTCTAACTTATGGAAGGTATTCCCTTTTAAATTTGTTGAATAGTGTTTGCTTTCCAGAGGAAAAAGAAATCTTGACTGTAGTGTCACACTTTTGAAGGCTTTTAAAACAGCTTTTACATTCAAGCACCATGACTTTAGGGAACCTCAGACAAGGTTGCCTAAAGTCATGGACATGATGAAGAATATATCCCTATTCAAGACAGTGCTCATTCATATTTATTCTTCTGCAAACACACCATGAAACTGAATTAGAAACGTAGCCCAGATCTCTTCATGTACCATGCTGAAGTTCATGTGTCCCCATTAGCAACCACTACTAATACAATACATTTGGACCATTTTGGATTTACACAGGAGCTACCAAAAATAATTCTCTCCTCCGAGTCTACTGAACACTGACAGTCTCACTCCAGTAAGACCCTTCTTGGATAGCTACAAGAGTCTTACCTGACTTCCAAACAGATATAAAAATCCTGACATGTATAATTAAGAAGATGTATGTAATAAATCAGATTTATCTGGATTTAGCATTTACACAGTTACAAATTCCTCATGATGGTTATATTTATTCATTTACACTTCTGTTGTTACAAATAGTCTTGGGGTAAATTAATCAGAGAAACATGAAATATCTCAAGTTGGAAATAATGTATAAATATTATTAAGTCCAACTCCTTGCTCCTCACAGGACTACCAAAAACTAAACAATATGACTAAGAGCAACATCCAGATGCTTGGGGCCACTTACTTCTCTGGGGAGCTTGTTCCAATCACAGATCACCATCTCAGTGAAGGGCCTTTTCTAATGCCCAGTCTGAACTTCTGACACAGCTTCATCCCATTTCCTCATGTCCTATCACTGGTCACCACAGACATCAGCAAATGCTTCACTGTTGCTCCACTTAAAAGAGTTGTTGACTGTGATGAGGTACACTTCTCCAAGATGAACAAAGTGACCTCAGACACTCCTTGTCTTCAAGACCTTTCACAATCTTGGCTGCCCTTCTCTGGATGCATACTAACAGGTTGATGTCCTTTTTACACTGTGGCACCCTGAACTGCCCCCAGCACTTGAGGTGAGGCCACTCCAGTGCACAGCAGAGTGGGACAATCAGCCCCCTCCCTTGCCTGGCTGCTGATGCTGTGCCTGATGCCCCTAGGACAGGGTTGTCCCTCCCAGCTGCCAGAGCACTGCTGACACAGATTGAACTTGCCATTACCAAACCCCAAATGTTTTTTCCAAGGAGTACTCCTCAGACTCTCACTCCCTGGTTTGTATATATAACCAGGATTACTCTTTCCCAGGAGCAGAATCTGGCACCTGCTTATATCAGATTTCATGTGGTTGTTGATTGTCCAGTTCTCATCTACCCAGATGACTTCTGCAATTTCTGACAAAACAGACATGACTGAGCAATAGAGAACCGTGCTCTTCAATGTCTTAAAGGTTTCATAATCACGCTAAAGTGGAATTTAGTTAATCAGTAATCAATAAAACATGGAGGCAAACTTACCAAAACGACTAACACTATCTACTCCATTAATGATTGGATTATAATCTGGATTATCTTCTAGTCCAATCTGTTAAAAAGAAATTGCATACTTTAATAGTACAGAGTTCACAAATAAAATTGGAAGTTACAGTTTACCACCAAAATTATAGACTATTTAAAGCCAAACAAATGTACTTTGCCCATTTGCTTTCCTGCAAGAATAAATTAGAAAGATACATGCGATTTTTTAACTCAGTGATCACATACTGGAACCAGTTAAATTCAGTTTGAACATCTGCTGTGTTTCAAGGCTTATTAAATGACACAAAGATATAATTTGTTTACCTCAAACAAAATTGATAAAGCTCTTAACTTTCCCCTTCCTTTAACTGCTTCTTCAAAATCTGTAAACTGATCTGCATCATAGCAGTAGATTTGCATCTGCAATTAAAAAGATATTAAAATGTTATATATAAAAAATTGTAAAAGTTAAAAAATGCAATTATTTATATTCCCATTTTGGGGGAAAAAACATACAAACAAAAAAAATTAAACAAATGTAGGGATATTTTACCTATCGTTTTTATGTTATCTGAGGATGCAGAACCAAATTCATCAACAATTAGCTATGTAAAAACAACCTCTCCTGGAAAAAAACTATTAAAGATTCAGGGAGTACCCTTTCAAGGAGCACAGTGCTTTTCATGGATAATACAGTAAGCTAAGATAACTGGACATCTGACCTAGAATACTTGGTGAAATGAATATTTGCATCAGTGATAAAACATGAATAATACGTCAAGATGTCTCTACTGCATCTGCTTTGCAGTAAGTGTAGAAAAACTTCGGTAATATCAGATTACCAGGCACTTCGAGCCCACACCTGACTGCTGTCATGAGCATTGGTTTTGTTGCACCCCTTTCTCTCTTTCTCCTGATGCAGCTGGGAAATGTCCTCCAGTGCTGGGTGACCAACATGTACGGGAGAGTGACCTGCTCCTACCAGCTTTCTGTGAGACAATGATGGAAGATACTATTCTCTGGGATGCTTTGTCAGGACAGATGGAGTGTGACTGGGAATTTTTAAGTGACTAGTGAGGCAAAAGAACTGACACTGTCCAGTGACTGCTTCTGGCTTACCACTCTTCCACATGTATAGGCCAGCCCTGTCACTATTGCTTTGCTTTCACATAGAAGTTCAAAATGCTTGCAATGAGGAACAGCCAGTTGTCTGCTGTTGTTATGACTTTTGGACAGCACAGGAATACCAACATGACTCTCCATGATGGTAAAATGAGAGTGAACTTTATTCTTCTCAATTCTATTTTTATAGAGTAGCTCAGTACAGAGAACATGATTGGTTATTCAGCGTCTACACCCTTTTGTAAACATTTCTTTTGCCAGTAAACACGTTGGAAAAACACCACCTGCAGATGGTTTCTCACTTCCCAAGCTCTGTTTGAATTTCTCCTTAGGATTTCTCAGGCCAACATGAGAAAGTTGCTCGCTTGCCTTTCACACAGACACTGGCAGAGCCTGAAGCCGAAATTCAGACCAATGTCAGCCCCACAGTCTGGCACAACTGCCTCTTTTTAACTGGAAAATGACACAATGCCACGTTGAGGGAAGATAGTTTGGCCTTTGTGCATCCCAGGAAGAGCCACTCCTTTCCTCCACCCCACTCCCATGCTGCTGCAACCCATTCTGCCAAACCAGCCAGGGGGACACTGGCCTGGCTGCCTGTCAATGTGGCTGCACCCAGGACCTGCTCACATGGCTCTTGGCACACCACTGCCAGCTCTGCACAGCCCAGCAACATGGGCCACGCTCTGGATCTGTAAGGCCCAGCAGCTCCCATGGGCTCTCAGAAAAGCCTGACTTTGAGAAGTTCACTTACACTTTAAACAATGAAGTGATGTGGAATATGTTGGGCCAAATTTGTAGCAGTTTAACATTTAGTGGGAGCTATGACAGATTAGCAGAACTGGTATCTAATATCAGCTTAGAGGATGAGAAAAAAATGCAGTTTAGACACTCTCAGCATGCCACTAACACACTACACTACCCTTCTAAAAAGCATCATTTATTCTCAATTTGGATTTAAGTATGATTATATTTAAGAATGATTATATTTAAGAATGATTATATTTATGAATAGACTTAAGAAATAAACAAAGAAATTTTGTAGAGTGGTAATGTCACAGAAGATCAAATTGTTGAAATCATCAAAATCAATCCTATACTTTACCTCAAGAGGAAATTTTTGTCCTTCTAGACTATGTTCTGATCCATCTGACGACGCGTTGCATTTTCCCCAGTGAAAAGTGATCTTGCTTGCTTTGAATATGGTGTCTAAACCACCTCCACTCACATAATAATCACTTGTCAGGTTAATTTCCACTGAAAAAATTGAGAAAGAGGGGGAAAATACCAGGAGTGTGAATATAAAACCGAGTCAAGGCATCTGTTACTCTCGTATTTCAGTATTAGGTGCTAGAAGTTAAATATGATATGCTTATTTCTCAGTATTTCATAAGCAATTTGACAGGAAATTGGTTACTTGAACTAAATAGCAAGTGTGGTAATTCACTATTAGCATGGAGAATATGTTTCATTTCATGCTGTAATTCATAAAATAGTAATTTATTGAAGTGCACTTGGCTTCCTGTTATCTGAAACTAACACCGAAGTAGACTAAAAAGCTTACACTTAAAAAAGCCACCAACTGGCTGTGTAAGAAAATAAATTCCTGAAGTACAAACCTTCCTGAAAGGGACTGTGTTTCTAACCTGTATTTCTTACAAAAAGTAAAATACACACCTGCTCCCCTTTTTTTACCAGAATTCTATATACAAATCATGAGGCAACATGACAAAAGAATATTTTAGCCAGTTCCTAGAGGACTGCCCTTACATAAGACTCCTCATCTGTGGAGCTTTTTCCCCATGAGAAAAAACAATGACATGTCTTCAGCTGGACATAGCTGCACACAAACTGTAGATGGGAGAGAGTATTTGTCTTCTGGAGAGAATGAGCAGGATGGGATAGACTGATGCCCCACATTTTGGCTTTCCCATCTCCAGCAACTGTGAACTGCCTGACTTCTTGATAAAACAGCAGTAATGGAGTTCATTCTCACCACATTCCTTTCCTCTAAACCTTGAACACCATTTAAACAAGCTGAGCAGTTCCCTGTATAATATCTGGATTGCTGTAGATGAGAAAGAGTTCAGTTCACTTTTAAGGACTTTAAGTAACATTTTCTCAGGGGTATCTTGAAAAGATAAAGCAATGTTTACCTCATCCAGCAGGGCAGGAGAGAAGTAAGTGATTTGTATAGTGGTATGTAGGGAGTACATGACAGAAAGAACAGAAATTAGGAACAATGATGCTAAACTGAACTGAACTGAACTAAACCAAACTAAACTAAACTAAACCAAACCAAAAGGGCTGATCTAGGGGTCCCACTGGAACTGCTAGAAGGCCAAAGACAGCTTTTAAGAGATACCTTCCTCCACACCTATGCCCAAAACAAGGAACAGTACTTCTAACAAGCAGGTTTTAGTTACTGCTTTCCTGGATTTATAAGTGGTTGTAGAAAGATTTGTCTGGCAATTTAGATAACACTGTAAGCTTTTTTCATGTCTAGGAAAAAAGGCACTTGTAAGTATAAATCACTTCTTTCTAAAATGTATTTCAAAGACTGGTAAGACAAATCAGAACACAAAAGCACCTATTTCTCTTCTTTGACTGTTAGGAGGTGTCTATGTGAGTAATTCAGATGAAAGTTTCTATATTATATGTGTCTATGTGTAGGTGAGATGAATACCAACTTGAGATTTTTGTAACTTCAACTCATCCATGAAGTGCTTTCAGATGAGTAGGTAATTTATTCGTACTTTGAAAAGTAATTTTTGCCTACCCATTACAGACTCCAGATATATGGTAATAATTACCATCATTTCACAGCAAATGACAACTTACTGTTTAGATTTAATAATGTGCCCATGATGGGATGATAGTCACGATATGATTGCTTTGGCTGTATCTGTCCAGGCACATAATCTTTGTTTGTGTGATTTCTGTTTCATTTAGCTACTGTCATCACTGTTGTTTTGTTTATTTATTTAATAGATGAATTCAGAATGCACCAGCTAAGTGAAATGAAAATGATCCATTGAAATTCCTTGGTTTATTGTTCATCCTATATCACTTTTCAGACCTCTAAACTCCAAGCATGAAACCTTTTTACCTGTTTTGCCAGTGTTGTGAATGAAAGTATCTTCCAAAGTTTCCTTTTCCCATCCATGGAATTTAAGTTTCTTCAGATTCACGTTAACTTGGGTAAGGTCTTCATCTATATTAATCGGTGATTGTTTGGCACCATTACAGGCAGAATATTTCTTGCCCCAGTTCTTTTGGTTCAAAGTTCCTAGAAATCAAAACAGTGGGGTAAATACATTTAAGTCCAAGCTGACATCCTTACATTTTTTATTGTGATAATGTTAAAACATAATTTGCAATTTCTCTTCTAGACTTTGTAGCAATATTTAGCACACTTACCACTGATTCCTACCTTCAGCAGTTAAGTCACACTGAGTACTCTAGACATTAACACATACATTCTTATGAATCTCTAAGGAAAGCATGAAACAGACAAAACCCTCATGGATAAATGTACAGAAAACTAAAAAGGCTTTCAGATTAATGGAATCAGCATGCAAAACCCTGTGGAAATCGCTGGAAAATTATCGTATCCAAATAACTTTTAGTCATACCAATGCTAACGTTCCTTCTGCCCAGTGAAGTCAAATATCTAGTAAGGTTTTTAAATCCAAAGAAGCAGTAAGATGTTTTAACAGTTTCTTATACAGAGGGGAAAAGGAGAAAAAGCAGAGTGGTGCTGTGCCTGAGAGCCTGGCTGTAGGGGCCAGCTGTGCCTGTGGAGGGCTGTGCACTCCCACTCCAGCCATCTGCAGCTGCCCGGCAGAGAGCAGCTCCTGTGCTGCAGCAAGAGCCTTCTCCAGGGCACAGGGGCTGCCTGGCACTTCCCTGGGGCCAGTCCAGACACAAAAGAGGGACACAGACATCGTGTCCTTCACCAAAGACCTGATTATTTTCAAGAAATGCACAAGCACTCCAGAAATTGGTATTTGCAACAGCTCTGATAATCTTTTGTTTATATAACATATGATTATAAATAGAACAATATTTTGTCTATGTTAATGTGTTTGAAAACATATAGATTTTTTTTGCTGACAGGGAATTCTGGCAACACTTCAAAATGCTAATAAAAACCAGTAGTTAATGACATTAATGACATTAATGGCAAATGTAAGAAAATGGAATTACTTCAGTTAACTTCCCACTTACTAGTAGTTAAGAACTAATATTGGTGTATGCAGTGCATATATGTGAATTCTACTAGATATGTTGAGCTAAACCAATGCTAATTCACAGGCCAGTATGCCACATCCAAGTCTGTCAGTGAAGATTTACTATCTTATACTCCAGGCAAGGACAGCTCTCATATTGCACTCAGAAAACTCATAGAGGGAAGAAGATACGCAGCCAGTCCTGTAACCATGACAATAGGCAGTAATACAAGATGCTCACCTGGATAGCCAGCTAGAAACAAACCAGAACTAAATTATTGAACAAGTACAAGTCAAGAGAGTTACCAGTATCACCTTGCTGCATCAGAATTACTGCAGATGGTATAAAAATACATTTACTGCCTGCAAGGAGCAATGGAAGAAATGGGCAGGCAACAGTCAAACAACCTGAAGGGAGGTCAAGCCACAGGCTTATAAATGCCAGCATCCTACAGGTGGGGACTTGAGCCCTGTACCAAGCAAGCACTGACTGGTCCCATTGGAAATGGTACACTGGGTAAGCTGAATTTCAGCTCCTCCTCAAGTCAGAATTGTCCTGGACTTTAGTTGTCAGTTATAATTTATCACCTGGAAATATAATGCAATATCCTGATTTGTAATGCACTTTCACAAGAAAAGAGTGGCGAACATTTAATCACTTTCAAAAATGTCCCTTAAGAAATTCTGAGCTGAAGTTAACCAATACTTGGATATTAACCTGCTCAAGTCTTCTATAGTGAATTTTCTAACAAATATTGAAGGCTTTTAACATCAAGAAGGAGTTGTTTTTTTTTTTTTAAACACAAATTAAAATAGTTAACTTTTAGACAGCAAAGCATCCAAACAGGGTCAGAAAGGACAGAAATAACAACTCTCAGCTTGCTCTGTGCATCATTGCAAACAGGCTCCTGTTTCAAGGTCTGATTTCAGATAGCTCAGTGATTTTCCAAGCTTCAGGAAACTCTTTCAAGCTCTCTCTGGAATGTTTCTGCCAGTTTGGGTTGAGACGGCTGCCTACGGCCATCCCTTGGAGTTAAGCTGCACTCCCTACTCCATGCTCTATTTCTTTTGCTCCTTTTGCCAAGGCCAAACACTTCCACAGATTCCTGCAGTTGCCCCACGGCAGTAGAAATCTCCATTCTCTTTCCACTGACATACCCAATCCTGTAGCTCACCTGCAGGCTCTCCTTCAGAAGATCATATATATTTTTTTTTCCAACATGCATTTCTGTATTCTGCTCTTCCTATCACTGACATTAGAACTGACTAAAACATTACTCTTTCTTTTTCCCACTACAGTGCTTTCTACGCTTCCTTTGATGAAAGACATTATTGCATATTTCATCTTGTCTTTAAATTTACTGTCTATAATTATGTTCAATAAAAACAAGTAAATTAAAACTAGAGAAACTATAATCTTTCAACTTTCATAGTATTTTGTGGTTTTGTATGTAGAACTTAAGTTCTTCAACTTGGTAGTCATTACTTGTGTCTCAGTGTGTAATGAAGTCCTAACATGCATCTCGTGAGAAAATTTGCAATCTTTGCTCATACCAGAAGATAGTGTGTAGCTGTAGCATTGATTAAAAACTATGGAATAAAATGTACAGGAAATCAATGTATATGAAAATGTATGTGGAAATCAATAGCAGGGTTTGATCTGGGGCAGGAACAAGGGGAATCCCCTAAGGAATGGTGTCTGAGAAGGATGGAGAACTAGAGTCTGGTCATGATGACCCAAACTACATTTGAGCAGAAAAATACGTTTATGCATGAATTCCACAAATGCTGGAGCAGATATTGGGTGTGGATATTAGCAAATAGTTCTGAACAATACAATAGGCTTTGTAGAGGGAAACAGTTGAGGCTGAGGACCAGGTGTCCATAGCAGATGTCTTTCAGAAGGTTTTTACCTCAGTCTAGCTCCGTCTGCTCCCAAGGGCTGAATGCCCATTGGGTGCTGAAGGGTGTAAGGTACTCTCCTGCAACATAATCCCTGTTTGATACCAGTTAAAATGAACCTATACCACACACTGTGAGACAACTTTATCTTGCAAACCAAAGCTTAGTAAGTGGGGTGCAGATAGGAGACTTGCTTCAGAAGTCCACTCCTGATCTGAACTAAAATGTGAATGTAAATGCATATGGTGTAGGCAGCAGGTGGTGGAACTGCTGCAGTTTAAACAACTTTCTGAAAGCCAAAGTAAAAGTGAAAGAATGGAATGTTTTTAAACAAGAGCAGATTGTTTTACTATAGGTGTTATGATGGAAATCATAAATCAAAGCTGTGCCAGCCATTTTGAAAAATACTGTTGAAATTGAGCTTTGAAAATGAATTCTCCCAAACTGTGCTTTGGAAATCTGAGGAGAACAAAAACAGGCACCATGTATTTCCAAGAGTGCACAGAGGCAGAATGTTTGTCAACAGTGTCAGATCTGAAAAAGTAACTGACAATTTATGAAGAATGGAAATAAAACTGAACAAAGCAGGTTAAATGGAGGACTGCCTATACCATAACCTTTACCACTCTTTTCCAGAGCAGAATGTCTGAAGAAAATTTTCCTAGCCTTTTTTGTGTAGGAAATGTTCATATCTAACTCTGTTCCTCAACCTTAGTCCCCATGATTCCACTCCTACAATGAGCATTCAGTTCTCCCTTTGACTTCCACTTCAGCTCTCACTGAAAGAAAGAGAGATGCTGGAGTGTGTCCAGAAAAGGGCATCAGAGCAGGTGAAGGGTCTGGAGTCCAAATCTAGTAAGGAGCAGCTAGGGAGCTGGGGCTGTTTAGCATGGAGAAAAGGAGGGTCAGGGAAGTCATTTAATGAAATGGATGTGAATCTTAGGGTTTATTTTATAGATAAAAGCAGACAAGAGACGGATTCTTCACCTCTACCTAATTTCTTTCTCTCCATTTTTCATCAGCCTTTGCTTATATGATGTTAAAATTACTTCTATAAATATAGACTGGACACACACAGGAGATTAAAGATAACTCCTCTGTGTGAACTGTTAATAATGGATATGCCTTATCAAAAAATGTTATTGACTTAGAAATTTGAAGCGCTAAGTTATTTCAATTGGACTTTTTTAGCAAACATGTTTTATCTAAGACATGAAAATACAGAAATAAGGCCACAAAAAGCTATGTGTACTTACACTGGGACAAATTTTAAATTTAGATAACAAATCAATATTGCTCTGAACTTTAAAATACAGAGTTATTGTACCAAAAGTTGCCCAATGCATTCTCTAATCTTTCAAGACAGAAGAATGATTTTAATTCTCAATCTGGATGAGTGCACTACTGGCCCAAAGAGAGAAATTCTGCCAATATGGGTCTTGGGAATCTTACCATAGCTCATATTCCAAAGGCTATAACGTAAAAATTTGCATTCTAGGGAAACACTGTCAGCATCAAAAAATGGATGACTCAAGGTTCACATATTACTGAGTAGAAGGCAATGCTTCTGTGTTACCTTGATCTTCTCTTTAAAGGTTTTAGGTCTTGTGTTTTTCCCCTCCAAAAGCCCCAACTACTCCTACAGCCTAATCATGATCAGTCTTGTAAGTTTTTAAAAATTCTTAAGACTGGAAAATCCCTGAATTTTATGGATGAAATTAGTTGTCCAGACAGAGTCATAACAACACAGAAGGAGTTTTGGCTTCCAGGCTTGGGTTAGCCATTTATTATGCCCGTCTCAGTGATGCAGTTGCTTGGAGATTTTCCAGCACTGGATTTCTTGCCAACATCTTGCTCAAGTTTAAAAAAAAAAAAAATTGTACTGGTTTGATTAAAGAGAGTCAGCCCACAGAGTAAATCCAGAAAAATTTAATAGCACTTAAATCCCCAAAGTTCAACTCTAATAGAGTAACTTGCTTGTAAATGAGAAGTCAAATAATTATCCCATGGACTTTTTTTGTCACTCATAGAGTGACAAAGAAATTAATTCAGCACATTTTCTTCCTGCAGGGTGTAATATCTCAAATAAAGCAAACAGAATTAACAGAAAATTCTAGCTGCTTTGTAACGAGATGCATTCCTGCAAGCCAAATAATCGAAACTCTTATTCCATTTAGCACCTTGTCATTTTTGTATCTAAATATCAGTTTACCTGGACTGTATCTTGTGCATTATGTCTACATGCACATAAACATGGATTATCTGTGAGAACACCCTGAAAGATGGCACAGCACTAACCTGTATTCAGCTGAACCCTATCATGGTAATCTTTCCTGCTCCTCATTTAAAATGTCCTAGTCTACTTACCTCTTGTTAAATACTCTCCTAGAAGATGTGTCAGGAAAATACTGATTAAACGTTTTGCTTCTTCAGACTATGACTCTTTCTTCCATTTTTGTTTGCTTATTTTTTGAAAATAAACAATATGCTTTCTTCATATCTAGTTCACAGACACATTGCTCAATAAAGTAGTCAAAAACCAACCAAGTAAGAAAAAATGCTTTGTTTTTTTCACTTTATCCCCAGACAGAATAAACTACAGTTGTTGAGATACAGTGGAAAACTAATCAGTCCTATTAATACAGTGGCTATGTGGTATTTTTTCTTTCTGGGACTCAATCTGATGATTCATAGCCAGACTAAGTGAATTATTGGGCAAACTGCATAGGAGAATGAATGCCAGTGGACAGCTTTCTTTCATAATAGCAACTGTTCGCTGTTCCTCTTCTTTCATTGCCTAGAAGATCTGGCCATTGCAGCCTAGTTAGAAAATATACAAATACTTCTCTGCTAGAGAAATACAGATTATCACAGATGCTCCATCTGCAGGGCACTCAATGGGTCAGCTGTTCAGACTAGGAGAAGGATTATGGGAAAAATTTGGTCAACCTTTTAAGGAACCTCTTTTCTATTATTCTCGTCTCATTGCTGCTGAATCTGCATATAACTGCAGCTAGAGAATAGTGTAGTTATACACAGCGAAATCTTGCCACATAATTTTTTAAAGTATGAAACTGAATACAATACTGGTGAGTGGCAAGCATCATTTCAAGATCACAAATAACCAGAGCTGAAAACAGAACTGGAATACCCAGAACTGACTCCCTTTTAGACTAAGAAATAAGCACCAAGAAACATGGCTTACGGTTTGTTTTCATAAAACATACACACATTTTAAGAGCTGTCAGTGTGTCATGGCAACATTTGGTCTCTTACATGAGTGTTTGGTCTTCCACAAGAAGAGGACTCTCCACCCGTTTTTCAGCTGTTTCACATGCTGCTAGCAGGGAAGGAAGAATAAAACAGGACAATCACAGGTTTTGTCCCCTCAAGCTGCTCCTGATTTGCAACATAAGAGCAACATTTTCCAAACATTGTGCGGAAAAACTCATAAACAGTTCATCTGTACTTCTAAGAAGCAGCGCTTACTCCCGAATGTATGACTACTGTACATAGAACAAGTGGATGTTTATTGTCTTTCTGTTGGTGAACATGAGCATAAATGAAGCTCATGGTGGTATCTCCCTCTTCCCCAAATCTCCCTCTTCCCCAAATCTCCCTCTTCCCCAAATCTCCCTCTTCCCCAAAGTACCATTTTAGGAGAAATGGAACAGCTGCATATGAAAGAAGTTGTGTAGATGCAAGGGTTGCACCAATTTTAAGCAGGCCTAAAAAATGCACTTTAAAAGACTCTCAGCTGGAGCAAAGAAAGAGGAAGCTATAATCTACTCCAAGCACAGCATTTAGCACCTCTCTGGTAAGTGATAGTTCATGCACTCCCAGGAGAAGAGCACAATGGAACTCATTTTCAGCTGCAAGAAACCTCATTTTTGCTGGAGTATAGATCACCATTTAAGTCTAATGACTTGCATTATGGCACTATGTTAGTCTTCCCTTTTCTCTCCTCATTACTACAAAGGAGACTCTACTGTATTTTAGAAATTATCTTGAGTGAAAGAACCAGGCACTCCGTAAAGAAACAAAATGCAATGATGAATTTTAGAACAGAGTATATAATCTCCTTCTCAGCTCAGTAGATTAACAATATTGGCTTTCATTGAGAAAATCAATATCGTCTTATTTTCTCTTCTATTGTGGTATGACCTCCCTCCTGCCCTCTTTTTTTCTTCTCCATTTCCCCTGCTTTCTTCCCCCTATTCTCCCTCCCTCTTAGACCATTAAATGTTAACAGGCAGTCTGTTTAGTCCCATGAGAAGTCCTTCTGTGGTACAGCATAGGGCCACTTTTTCCTGTTATCAAACACATGTTATGTTGCTATCACCTAGGAAAATAACTTGGGTCAGCAGAAGTCTGTCTAGAAGAATAACACATTTCATAAAGGCCACAGTCATGAGCCCTGATCCAAGGCCTCCTGAGTTATAAAAATAATCCACAAGTGGGTTCTCTGGGCTTTGAATCAGATCAGCTGTGATCATATAAAAATCACTACTGAACAGCATTAATTGAACTGTGAATGCAAAAGTTCCACAAATAGCCATCAAAAAGATCAGCATTTAACTCTGAATAGCACAAAGGCATTTATTTCAGCTGTAAAGAATAACATAAAGATCATAAAAAGCAAGGATTAGATAGATATAAATCAAAGCAAGACAAATGTAAGTATAAAAGACTGTTGGATTACACCACTGGCCAGGAAGTCCTAGAGGCTCCCTGCAGATAAATTACCCTAATGTCCAAAAGGAAATACAAGTAATTCTGGTTCTTTCCTCCCCAGGTTCTCATTTTCACAGTTTCGACTTTTATAATATGAAGCTCCTAAATATCTCCAGAAGAAGAGAATACCATAGAAAATGTGGATTATTTTTAGCATATTTTAGCAGGATTTCATATCCCACTTCTGTGGGAATTTCAATACACATTCTATTTGCATAATGGTAAGGATAAAGTAAGGTGATGTGCAGAAATGTGTTATACACCATTATATTGAGCTATATGGATTTCTTACACAGAGCCATAGCTTACACATGCTTATCCACACGATTTTTACTTTTTACTAAATAAACCATTCAAGCAGGAAGAGACCAAGCATACTTTATAACAGTGGAATAAATTAAGGGAAAGGTCTGTTTAATCTTTAAGCAAGAAATTATTCTGGCAGGATCAGGAGTAACACATGGTATTCCTGACCCACTAACATCACCTAACCATCAAGTGTCCCCCCAGTGTAGAGCAGTAATTTTCCTCTGCACAGAATTATGCTATCACTCACATAAAAGATACTAATGAATCCTCAGAGGGGACTTAATGCACAAAAGTAACTTCATACCAAGTCATCCCTAGTACTGAGGAATCCAAATACTTCTTAATTTGTAGGAGCAGATTACATTTTAATGAAATTTTAGCTATTGCTGCTTCTCCTTTCATTCTCACTCTTGTTGGAAAGTATCAATTTTATACTCAGGAAAAAACCCAACTGTATTACCTGAACCTGAACTATACTACCTGAATCTGAAAAAAACTATACTACCTACTACTATCTTATCTTGAATTTAAATATTTTGAAAACACACATATACTGAATTACTCCAGACTAAAAATTTTCAGACAAAAATCTTGTCCATTCAGTCTGCAGAGTTGGACAGCCATAACTGAAACAGGTCTGTGAGATGTTAGGACAAAATCCCCCCAGTAGATGTCTATTGTGCACCTAACTGATTGCAGTTAATCAAGGTAAAAGGGACCAAGCCACATTAGAGTTCATAGATACCCAAATCTTCACCAAAAGCTCCCCTGCATATTATATCACTGTTTGTGCCCTAAGACACTGTCAATTTGACTAAGCTGAAGAACCAAAATGAAAGCCCATTTTGGACACACAGACTCCTCACCTCTTGCCACAATCTCCCAAGGCACAGACCCAGCTGGTATGGGCCCAGGGACCCTCAGAGCACACAAAGAGGAAAGCAAAGCCCTGCAGCTGCACCTCCTGCTCTTCAGGGACATTCAAGACAATGCACATTTCAATACAACATCCCAGCAGTTCCAGCCAGCCAATGTATTTGGCAAAATGTAATTATGCTCCTCAGCCAAAAGAAAATTAGTCAGCACTCATATTTTATGTTTTCCATGATAATGCCTGCGAATAGTTAAAAGGGAAGGAGGACAAGTCATCTTCACTCATTCTGCCAGTGCTGTGACATGGTGAGGCTAAAAATTCAACCATCACTGGGCCTTAAGGAGAGGGATGGCTGATGTTGTAGCCCAGCAGCTGGAGCATCCAGCAGGAAAAGAGCAGGGATGGCACAAATTGGCTGAGGCAGGCACCTTTCTGCTAACTGGTGTATTCTGAAGAAAATAACTCCCCCTTGTGCTATTTATGTGCCTAATGTAGGTGCCTAACTTTGAATTGTGAAGTTAAAGAAAATACCTCTTTCCTATCATCAGCACTATTACAATAGGACACACTAAACCATTGTGCTCTTGAGAAGTCTGCAAAGAACTTACTGCAAAATTCCTCATGTAGCTTCCACTGGCACACATAAACCTGAAATCAGAGTCTGTTTCTTCTGTAGTATTTCTCTGGTGTTTTGGTTCTCATTTGAATTAGGTCTCAGCCTCACAACCAGATCCATGTGCACAGTCAGCTATTCTGGTCACAGAAAGTACTGATGGACACAAAACACCTTGTGTATCATTAATCTGTTCCTATAAATAGACCATATTTCTGTAGCAAATCAAACTCCAATTAGAGCAAGTAATTATTAAAAATTATTAAATATAATCAATTTCTAGTTGTTTTATAGTTGCTATTCTAGCTCAATGGCTAGTGCATGCAATATGGCCACAAAAAGCACTGCATGTATTTACAGTTTTCTAACACAGGTCCATATCTATTTAAGAATGCCAGGTTTGAAGGGATCTCAGTGATCATCTGATTCAACCTTTCCTAGCAAAAGTGTAGAAAAGATGGCTCTGCACCCTGTGCAGCTGAATCTCACAAGAGTTCCAGAAGGGGAAATCCATCACCTCCCTGGGGAGATTGTTTCAATGTCTGACTGTTCTTATTGTGAAAAATTTTCCTCTTGTGACCAAAGTCACAAAACCTCTATTGACCTAAATTTGCATCAAATTATAATGCCTAATTACTATATTCTCAAACAAGAAACTCAGATTGCATAGCGTCATGATTTAACCCAAACCAACAACTAAATACCATGCAGATGTTTGCCCACTCCCCACACCACAGTGGGATGGGAAAGATAATCAGAAAAAAACTCGGGTCAAGGTATGAACAGTTTAACTGGAAATGACGGTAAATGACAATAATAATATTAATAATACTAATGATAGTAGTAATGAAAAAGGAGAGAAAGAGAGAGAGAGGAATAAAAGCCAAGAGAAACAAGTGCTGCACAATAAACTTGACATCACCCACTGACCCCATTTCCCAGTTGCTGGGAGCAATTGGCTCCCAGCCAACTCCCCTGAGTTTATAGACTGAGTCTGATGGTCTTCAGGGAATACCATTTTGGCCAATTTGGGTCATCTGTTTTAGCTGTGCTCCCTCACAGGTGCACCTCCTCACTGGCAGAGCATGAGAAACTGAAAAACCCTTGACTTAAGGTAAGCACTACTTTGCAACAACTAAAACATCAGTGTGTTATTAACAATATTTTCATACTAAATTCAAAACACAGCACTAAGCTGTAGAAGCTAAGAAGCAGAAATATAACTGTATCCAAGCCAGAACCAGGACACATGAAAAATAATCAGGAAAATTAGAGAAGAAACCTCCCCTAGTTTATGCAAAATATGAACCATTACTGGTTTGAAATAGTATTTTCCTATAAGAATTTCTCTTTTGCTTACCATGTATACTCTACACCACAATGTATCAAGTCTCTCCCCTCTCTCTAATTCTCTGAGGACTTGTATATGACTTCTCCCTAATTAGGGTAGCTGTGGATGACTGATGTAGGCATTGATTACAATTGGGGTGGAAAGAGTGGCAAAAGGTTATGATCATTAAAGAGGAGATACAAGATCTGAGTGTCTAGCTAAGGCATATCACACAGGCTAAATACAGTGAAACCCAATCTTCATCTCTTGGTAAAGTTTTGAAGATATGAAAAGGTTAATCTAATTCTCAAAGAACCTGCAGAACGTTTACACAGAGATTCCAGTCTGAGGGACTGATCAAAAAGCCTATAGGTAAATTATACGATTCTTCTGCATCAATTCTAAAACAATGAATAACACATTACATTAGAAGAAGGTGGGAGCTTGGGGGTGGGAAAGCAAGGCAAAAGAACTATGTAAATGAAAGCTTCTGAGAAAATGCAGAGACAGATTCTTGCATATGTAACTGTGAAGTCTTTGAAAATAATTTCTCTCTGCTGTAGGCAACAACTTTTCCCTTCATAAGGACAAACTCTATCTTGGAATAATACTTAGAATCTTTTGTTTCCAGTACAGCCCACCTCCCTGTGGGGTAACATCAAATCTAGAAGACTCAGTGAGTGGAGTTTCCATGGAATTGTTTCTACAAAGAAAAGATGTTTTTGACTTCACAGAAAATACTGCCAGTTTGTGACTGTGAGTCACAGGAGATCTAGTGAAAATGGGTTTTTTTCTATATTTCCTGTACTTTTGCTAATATCCTGTCACACTGCAGTTGTGATAAATAGTTCCTTGACTCACTGTTGTCTTTGAAACTCTTATTCTGTAGAGACTTACCGTTGCAAACTTGTATTGAGACTCACTCACCCTTATCATCTCTTAGTGTGCCATGTTCTTTTATTTCCTTCCTTCTCTGGTTTCGTAATGATCTGCCTTTTGTGTGAGACTCTTACTTGGAATCACAGAACCACAGAATGGTTGAGGGTGGCATGGATCTCTGGGGCTCATTTTACAACCTCCCTGCTCAAATCAGGTCAGCCTAGGCCAGTTGCCTAGGACCATGTCCAGGCGACTTTTGAGTGTCTCCAGGCATGCAGATTCCACAATTCTGGGCAACCTGAGTCAGCCCTCAGTTCCTGTCACAGGAAAAAAAGTGTTTCCCAAAGTTTTAAGGAAACCTCCTGTCTTTCAGATTCTGCCTGTTGTCTTCACTGGACTCTCTCTAATCACAGAATCACAGAATGGGGTGGGTTAGAAGGGTCCTCAGAATCATCTAGTTCCAATACCTCTGCCACAGGCTGGGGCACCTTTCACTGGATCACACTGCTCAGAGCACCAGCAACACATCCCTGACTCCTGTACTTAGGAGTCCAGAACAGTACTCCAGGTGGGGCCTCACCAGGGATGAGTACAGGGGAAGGGTCACCTTCCCCTTCCCCTTCCTGATGGCATCACTCTATCTGATGCAGCCCAGGTCAACATTAACGTGGGTGGGTTTTTTTTTTTGTTTTTTTTTTTGTTTTTTTTCCCTCCCCTGCAAGGACACATTGTTTACTCATGACCATCAGAACCCCAGGTCCCACAAAGCTGCTTTCCAGCTGGTTGTTCCCCAGCATGTGCTGGTGCCTGTCCAGGTGCAGGACTTTGCACTTTCCTGTGTTCAGCTTCATGAGGTTCCTGTCAGCCCATTTCTCCAGTCTGATGAGGTCCCTCAGCACTCCTCAGAGTTGTATATCATCAGCAATCTTGCTCTGCACCATCACGCAAATCACTGACCAAGACAGACAATATTACTCTTTTCCAGTATAATTCTTTTCCCATTATGCTGAACCTTGTAAAGAAAAAATAATATGAACTTTTAAAATCAAGTCAGAAACAAAATGTCTTCACCAGAAGTACATTAACTCCATCAGAGGTAAGAGCTCCTGAGGTATTACAAGTACCTGCATGGCCATCCTGGGCCCCTCTCATTTGTGGGATGAGTTGAACACACTACTCCACAGCTTGGAAAATCATATTCCATGGGCACACTGGCACCATCAGTAGGCATAGCCTGAAGAGCAGTGTTCTTTCTCCTGCACTGTCAACCTGTAGTATTACTGCTATTCCACCAAACTGAAATACTGAGGGACACTCTGAGGGTCTCATGATGCCAGCATTCAGTCCCTCATCAAGGAAGGATTTGCGTTGACAATTGTGTCCTTGTCCAACTTCTTAGCTGAGCAGAATTTAATTAAAACATGTCTCCTGAGAACACTTGATCACTGTTCAAATAATCCTCAGCTTGCAGACACAGAGCACTAAGGGAGCTTTACTCCCTGCCTTGCCCACTCTGCATTCCCATGTCCTTTGACTTGGCTGCAGCTGTATATCTGCATAAACTCAGCGCTTCAGATTAGGTCTGACAGCTCCCTCTTTGATAATAAGTAGAGCCCACTGAAAGACTGTAAAGCTTGATCTTACCTTTAATTTAGTACATAATTTAATTTGATATCAGGACAAACTCTTAGTTGCATAAAATAAATATTGCCATTGCACATATCATAATGGTTCCTTGTTAATGATGCTGCTGCTGATTGCTAAAAATTTGGCAGATGTCCTTCTACAGATGTGCTACTTAAAAAGCCATTTAGGACAGAGACTTTCCAGTCCTCTGCTTTATAATTTTTACAGTTCTCACACCTGTAACCACTGGGCATTTTATGGAGCACAAATATGTAAGTCCATTTTAGTTGTTTTTGAAAAAAATTGTTTCTTTACAAATAGTGCAGGAAACAAGTGTCATCAGCAGTATACTGTTGTCTCTTTTGTATTTGGCCAGGACTGAAATGGTGGTAGCTGACATTGAAAACAAATTTGCCAATTTTCAGCTGCAGTGGTCTAATGAGTGCTTAAGGGATAACTTATGAGAGAGCTAAAGAAAGGGAGAAGTTGCATTCAAGAAGGGTGATTAGTGTTGTGGGTTTCTGTGAAGCATGAACTTTACAGCCATGTTCAAGTCAGCAATATTTTGTTCTCTCATCCCTACTGAGAGCATTGTTTCAAAAAGGGTCATCAGTTTGCAAATCTAGCATCTACTTACATTGTTTAAAAATCTTACAAGACTCCCATTAGAATAATGGGTCCTGACATATATTTCCTAATTTGCTGTATGATATAACTACTGTGGACAACTATAATCATACTCCAATTGCTGCTTTCAAAAGAGGTTTTTAAAAACTGCTCCATTGATCTGAGATGTAAACTGCATCTGTGATGGTATAAACAATATGTCCTGTGGGATCACAACATTAATATTTTATTGCTAACTTCTTGCATACCCTCCTACATGAGCTGTAGAATGTAAAAACAACCTTCATTGAAGTAGACGAGGAAAAGCAAAAAGTGGGTATATAAATAACTTCTGAAAAATGTTTAGTAATTTCAAGATTGCATAAGCTGCATTTCTGCTTAAGATGTTGGCTTTTAAACTGCAGGTTTTCTGCCCTGCATAGAATTTAAAGGATGCTCATTGCCAAATCTGACCAAAAACCTGATCAGTCATTTTCAAGAAAATCAGATTACTTGGTTTGAAGGAGCACATTTGTTGTTTGACATCACACTGTCTATTTTTAGAGGATGCTTTCTCATGAGCATCCATATGCCATTGTTTTACTCAAACAAAAAGAACAAACTGAGGGGGAACAGGGACAGAAGTTTCTGGCCATCTCTGTGCAGCAGTGCACAGGCTCAGTGCAATGCATCTAATGCATCTGGTAAAATATGCCACACAGCCGAAGGCAAAGGACTTGAAGGGGAGAGCCAGTGTTCATAAATTAATTGCCTTTTTCTCTTCACTGACTTTATTGAAGGCAGGCACCTTTCAAAGGTCAGTCCAAAATGTCCAATCCATTTTCTCTTCATAGCAATGGGAATGATGGCCACAGATCACATTCCACTGCATCTGCACTAGTGATTGGAGCACTGGATGAGGATGCAGTGACTTGATATTTGGGTTTATTCTTCCTGAAAGAGTTATGCCAAGATATTGAGAAAAGGCCTAGCCAGTAAAAGAGAGAAGTGTCCATCCTTTCCAAGAAGGCTAGGCTGCTGTGGCCTCTGGGCAGCGAGAGACCTCTGCTCCCAAGCTGAAAAGAAGCCTGACTTCACCTTGTGGTTTCAGCATTTAGGGTAGGGGAGGAGGACAAGGGAACAATCTGAAGTTTTGTTTCTCCTTTTAAGTCTTGTTTTTGCTTTTTACTCAGAGATAATATAATCTGAGAGGTGGGGAGGCTCCATCTGGAACCTCTATTCCAGTGAGCTGTGCTAATTTGCAGGAAAATTGCACTATACTCTGGGAAGAAGAAAGGAGCTGTACAAGTTTAGATAAGACTAGTTTCAGTTCATGTAAGAGCCTGTAACTTTTTAGACTCTAAACTGCAAATTTATGTGGAATGTGCAACATGAAGACCACAAATATGTAAAAATAAACCTGAATCTATCCCCGAGGGGCAGTTCTACTGGAAAAGTATTGCTTGATTGTGTGTTTCATTTCACTTTAACTAATTAATAGCAGTGGATGCTTCATTTGAAAATAAAGAAGAGGACAAGTGATACTTGAGCCTGATGAACATGATGCCCTTATGCAGAGATAGAGAGCCCTGCTCCTCATACACACCAGCACTTCCATGCTCTGCTGCCAGAAAATACCCCAGAGACTCCTGACAACTAGAACAGTCAGTCCATGGGTTATAGAAATACATCAGAGGGAAGAACAAAGATGTTTTGGAAGTGACAGGAACATTTTTTCCTGACTGCACCTCTGCCTTCAAATCAGCAAAGTGCATAGTGCCCGTAAATTGCAGTATCTAAAGTTCCCAGTAACCTCAAGGGACTGCATAGCTAGAATGAAGTCCTAAATGTATACACATTTACAAATAAATGTATCTAAGGCTGAAAGAGCATCTGCTTAAATGTACTCCTATAATGTATCACNAAAAAAAAAAGGAAGGCAAAAAATTTACAGTCATGTCACTGCTCTGGGCTGCTCAGAAAACAGAAAGTAGTTTGTGTTTTTTAAAGAACATATACAAAAAATTTTGTGAGGATATGTGGATCCAAGGCTTACGTTTTAAAAAGTGACTACAATCTACAATTTTTTTCTAGATCTGCTGTTGTTGGGTTGGTTTTGTTTGTAACTATTCCATCTCTAGGCATAGGATCTGGTTCCATTATGCAGTGTCATTACGACACAATAAAGGAACCTAACATTATCCTCATATGGACTCATCATATGCCACAGTGCAGCTACCTCTGGGAATATAATAAGGAATGTTTCAGCCAGGCAGAAAGCAAAGGAGTGTGACATAAAAGAAAGTGATTCACCAACAGCAAATGCATGAGCACCAGGGATGCACAGTGATACTGCAGAAGGAAGCTGTTGGAGGTATTCTGAGACATCAGGCTGGAAAAGCTGACTTCTCATATTATCTCATTAAGATAAAATGTGAATGCTAGGGCACATACAAAGCAGCCACTAGAAAGTAAAGTTGAGTGAACAGTGACTCACCTATTTGTGGGCTCTGTGGAACTGGGCCCTGCTAGCTCACAGAGCACACAAATGCAGAGCAGGACAAAAGCAGTACAAATGCAGACTACTCAACCCTCGGGCTCCCCTGACAGTAAAGTCATTCCAGCTGCTGACAGTCCAGATGATCCAAGCTGCTCAGTGGCACAAGAAAATAATGCTGCCTTCAGTGTTCTTACTGCGTGCTTGCAGAAGTCCAAGAGATAGAACATTAAAATTAAATTAACTCTAAGCTCAAATTGTCTGCAACAAATGTCCAAAGAAAAGCAAATGATTTTGGATTTCAAAAAGGCATCTAAAAATTTTGGAAGAGTATGTGATTGATAAAACCCACAAAAAGTGATGAACTTGGAGTCACAACAAATCTTCAATGTTAAATTTAAATTGTAGATGCAAATCAGGTAAGGCCCAGAAACAAGTCTGAGAGACTTAAGAATTCACTTTTCTCAGACAGAGGTTTCCATCCTACTGGATTCCACTGCAATTCCATTCAAAATAATTACAGTAATCTAAATCACCCAGATAACAATAAATTATTTCAACAAATATTTTATCTCAGGGCACCTGCCCGAGAAGTACTTGCCTTATACAGAAACTAGTTGCTAAAAGCTACCTCATCCTTCCAGAATCCAGATCCAAAGTATGGATATATCAAGCTTTCAGAGAAAATTCTGTGCCTTTTTTTTCTCAGAAGAGAGAACTTGCACATTTTTCTTTATCTCCTTATAAAAAGACCCCATAATTTTGTCTGGAATACTCCCTGCAGCTCTTCCTCCCACAGCCTCAAAATGTCAAAACTGAGGAAATCACCCAGCACAGAAAAAAAAATTCATAGACAAATGTTTAATGATTAACAAAGTAGCGAAGGTTTGAAAATCTGGGTAATTTCAGGAATGGTTGGTAGTATTCTCTTTGTCTCAGCAATGACGTAGACACGAGGTGCTGTTTGAAAGATGATTAAATTGGGTCTTACATTGCCCCAAAGCATCACAGATGTGCAAGACTGAAAGGTCATCTGAGTCCTTTCCTTCATTACAGGATCAAGTCTAATCAGATTTAATAATCTCTCACTAATGCTTGTCTTCCCCATTTTTTTGAAGGAACTTCAATAAGAGGGATTCCACAGCATTCCTAAGCAACCTGAAGGGAGCTATTCTCACAATTATATTTTCCTATTATTGCACCTCAGCCTTTCATCTGCAGATTAAACTGCTTCAACCTTGTCACTTCAGTGGAACTGAGAACTGACAACTCTTAAATATTTGAAAAATATTATCCTAACCCCCTTTTCTACACTAATTTATTACCTTCAGACATGTTCCAAGGATTTTGGGCTTTCTTAGACACCAATCATTCTTTTTGGTTCTTCTCTGCACCTTTTCTCCATTCGTCACTGACTTTTTTACAAGTGTGCAGCATAAGGATAAATACAGAAGTACAGCTGAGATATTCCTAGTGACAAGTAGAGCAGAATAATTGCCTCCCATGTCTTATACATCATCCCTGTTAATTCACCTCAAAATGGGACTGCCTTTTCTGCAATGACAACACAATTGTTAATTCAGATCCAATTATGGCTGACTGCCATACAGCCACCTAAACCAGCCAGTACCTATTTTGCATCTACATGTTTGATTTTCTTTCCTGGTGGGAGTAATTTGTGCTTGCTGTTATCATTTAATCGACAAATTGTATTTGATTAATTTCAGAATATTTCTCAAGTGCATTTTGAGTTCTTACTATGTCACCCCAAATTCTTGCAACTTCCAGCATGATGTCCTCCATGAATTTATAAATGCCCTCCCTTCTATTATGTGAGATATTAGTGAAAACAGTGATGAAGATCACCTCTAGGGGGATTTCTTGCATATGTCTTGAAAGGATTTATGAAACTATTTTCTGTTCTCACATTACCATAAATTTTGTAAAAATCTCCATCATTCCTGATTGTGTAGAAAAAGCTGTATTTTCTTGCATTAATCTGAATCTTGTACTACCATAGTCTCAAACAACAGCTCTGGAAAGTATGACCTTAACTATTCATCTTAGAGAGGTGCCAAATATGAAGTTTCACGACAATTTAACATCAATTTTCACTGATGATCGACATTGCAGAGTAAAGCTAATATGCTTGTAACTTCTCTTGGAATGTAAAATACTGAGGGATCTGCAAGGCAACAGCTAACTGCCATTTGGTATTATGAAGTGATTCCTCACCTAATTGCCAAATACTCCTAGTTTTGCTATGATAGTTTTTAAGTAATTTGATAATTTTTACACACTGAAAGTAGAAAAAATATTTGCACTCAATTTCTCAGTATTTTTCCTACACGCTCCATCATTGCTAAGATTCACACATAAAAATTTTGTTGAGAAACATACTCCACTGTTAATGTGATAGAAATTGGTCATGACTATAAGGTAGGACTGAATTTTAGTTTAATTTTATGTTAAGGGATATCTTTTTCACTGCTATCAGTTGGCTTTAGTTCAGGCAGTAACCCTAAAGTTTGAAATCTGAGTATAGGTAATTATCAGCAGTTGTAAAATTGTGTACCTACTGAGCAATAACTTAAATGTTATTTACACAGGAATTTATCAAGGAGATTTATCTGTGGGTGATAGCATAATAAAGCTACTGACTGGATATTTAGTGTTCATGTAACCATTTATTTTTGACTATAAATTGTTGCAATGTAGTGATGCTTGAACAGCAAATAAATGTACAACATAAGTGATATTTCCCCTAGGATATAGAACTTTTTATAAGCAAACCTCCATATATTGACTCATGATCATAAAGGCAGTGGAGTTGGATTGAGGCTGAATGTGCCTGTAGAATTTGAATGAGAACACAGATGACTGTTTAGGTGATTTCAAAATTTGAAAAAATTGAAATATCACAGAAGAAAGAAAGGAAATAAAGAGAAGAGGAAGGAAGGAAGGAAGGGAGGGAGGGAGGGAGGAAGGCAGGAAGGAAGGAAGGAAGGCAGGAAGGAAGGAAGGAAGATGAAAAGTGTCTGGAAAACCAGAAAAGCTGTAATTCTTTAATTGTGCTGAATAGATCAGTAAATACACCAAATTGTTACCACAGTATCTTGTTGCTGCTATTACCCAGTACTAAAAACTCAGTGCTTTTGCTATGAGAAAAGAAGAAAAAGAGTAAGCAGCAGTAAATAGGAAGTACTAGGCTGTGTGTGCAGGAAGCTCTGGAGATTCTCAGTTCTCCTCATTTCACCTACTGATGACATGACATATGAAAACACACCATCACAAGGGAGTCCAGTACAGCATATGGGACAAACAGCTGACCTTGAGAAAAACAGTATTAAATGTGGCATGAAATTCAACAATGCAATTTGTAACGTGATACATTTAGACAGTGGTGGGAGTTTTTGTTACTAATAATAATCTCAACATAGGAAAAACATGGGGGAGGAGGAGAATCAGACCATGTCTGACAGTCTCAGAGGGCTGTAAACAGTATGATGGAAAGGCAAATGTGTACTGAAGCTCTAACCATGAAACTCCTAGTAAAGATAATGAAGTATTAATGTCTCTGCAAAAAGTCCTGGGGACAGTTCATGTAGGATAAATGCATGAGATGCTGGTTGAAGACAATTTTAGCTGAAACATAAGTGAGCAGAAAAAGCTAGTGCAACAATAAAAGGGGGACAAGAGACCAGATTATTATGGTTTAATTAAAAAAAACTAACAGGAAAGGGATATCAGTGCAGGTAAATTTTGCCAATAGAGAGAAACTCCCCAAGAACAAACAAACCAACCAATAAATTCTACCAGAACCAGATTATCTCAACAGTCCACTAAAACAGTTAGCTTGGAAATCCAAATCAGTTTGGTTGGATGGCCAAGTGCAAAGAGTGGTGGTGAAAGGAGTAAAACCCAGTTGGCAGCCAGTCACAAGTGGGGTTCCCTAGGGTTCAGTGCTGGGGCCAGTTCCATTTAAGATCTTAACTGATCCTCTGAATGAAGGGCTCAAGTGCACCCTCAGTCAGTTTGCAGACGATACCAAGCTGGGCCAGACTAGTGATCTGCTGAGGGGCAGGAAGGCTCTGCAGAGCCATTTGGACAGGCTGGATCAATCAGGGCAGCTGGATGAAGTTCAACAAGGTAAAATGCCAAGCCCTGCCCTTGGGTCACAACCCCATGCGATGCTCCAGGCTGTGGCCCAGTGGAAAAGGACCTGGGTGCTGGCTGACAGCCATGTGAACATGACCCAGCAAGTGCCCAGGTGGCCAGGAAGGGCAGTGCCACCCTGGCCTGTGTCAGAAATAGTGTGGCCAGGACCAGGCCAGGGAGTGGCCCCCTGTACTTGGCACTGGAGAGGCTGCAGCTTGAATCCTGTGTCCAGTTTTGGGCCCCTCACTACAAGAAGGACATTGAGGTGCTGGAGTGTGTCCAGAGAAGGACAATGAAGCTGCTGAATGATCTGGACCATAAGTCTGATGAGACGCAGCCCGGTAGCTGGGGATGTTTATTCTGGAGAAAAGGAGGCTGAAGTAGAATTTATCACTCTTCAAGTCCCTGAAAGGAGTCTGTAGCCAGGTGGTGGTCAGTCTCTTCTCCAAGGTAACAAGTCACAGGACAAGATGAAATGGCTTCAAGTTCCATCAGGGGAGGTTCAGATTGGCTATTAGAAAAAGATTCTTCATCATAAGGATTATTCAGTACTGGAAAAGGCTATTCAGGGAAGTGGCTGTGTTACCATCCCTGGATGTATTTAAAAGATGTGTTGCTTAAGGGACATGGTTTAGTGGGGGACTTGGCAGTGTTAGGTTAACAGCTGGTCTCAGTGATCTCAAGGGGCTTTTCCATGTAAATTATTCTATGAAAAGTCAAGAATGGGTTTCTGAGATAGTCTTTCAGTGAAACTATGAAGCAAAATATTACACGTATTTTTAAAACAAATTTCAGTTAATTTTATGTAAGAGTTAGATGGCATAATTGCCTATAGCAGCAGTGTTGGAGTTGGGGAGTTCATATATGGTGCCAATAACAAAACCCTGAACATCCAATTATAGGAGCTAATCACACTGGAAAATACCACTTCATTCACAACAACTACAGCTGAGCAACTGGGAGAAGAACATTTTGTTTTTATGAAACATTTATCAAGGAGACAGATCAAAGTAACTGTAGTTAAGAGCTCTTCTTTGTAGGATCACTGAATCTCCTCAAATGTGCTCCCAGTCTACCTAACAGTTTGTTTAAGAGAATAAGACCAACTTAACCTGAAACAAGTGACTGACTGGAACAAAACTTACTAGTAGCTTATTATCTGGAACAAAGGCATTTATTCATACTTGTGTTTGAAATTTGTTATCGAGGTACATAATATATTTTAGAAACAACAATATGACTCAATTGCATGGAATTTCAAAGTAAAGTTAAAAATCTGTTGTAATTTTAAAAAAGTATTTTGTTATTTCAACTACTAATCCATCTACAGATTGCTAGTTATCAACCTCAGGTTTAAAAACATGTGTTTTCCAGTGGCTGGATGCAGGATGTACTTTATTTGTATTGACTTTCACATCAGGAAACCATATTGATGAAAAGTTTATTTTGCTGATAACATATTGCAGATTGAATAATAAATTATAAGGAAAAAGAAAACACCTTAAAATCTTTTTATAGAAGATAATGAATATAGCACAGTATAAATCTCACTGTTCTCCAGCAGCACTTACATTTATGACCTGTTGAGCAGGCAACTCACCAGCAGGTTTATGTATTTAACTTGTACATCTATAGATGCACCACTCACAACCAGAGGGATAATGAGAATATTCTTAATTGACTGAATGGGTTTTATGCTTCTAAATTGGAGCCAATCTCACACAGAATACACACCACGAAGTACCTTTCGATATGTTCTATTTAACTGTGACACAGCAGGCGAGAGCCCTCGCTCCTGGAATGTTCCTATAAAACGTGCAGTGGGTGTGCTGGCTCTGTGAACCCCTGCAGGCATGCCAGCTGGAGGCACCATGGTAACCACGCTGCAGAGGGGCTCTGACATTTAGGAAAAGGCAGCTGGGAGACACTGCAAGACAGTCATAGATACACTCAGCCAGCTCCTTCTGCTTTAGCTGCTTGGGAGCAAAGATTTTCCTGGAAACACAGGAGATGAAGTGGCAAACTGACGGTGACTTCGTGGTGCTATTGAGAATGCCAGGAAGAAGTAGGCAACAAAACCCTACATGATTATTTGATACTGGGGAAAAGGAGAATTTTGTAATGCAAAAGGGAAACGAGTTGTGGTTGCACTCTGAGAGAAGAAAAAAAAAAGCAATATGACAAAAAGTGTAAAATGGAAAGGATAGAAAGATTTCTTTTGAGAATGGGATAAAGTGAGGAGACACAGGAAGTCATCCAGAAAAGCTCTTTTCAGCACATGCTCCACAGCTTCCCTAAGAAAAAAACAAATGATTTCAAAGGGAACTTTAGATGTGTGATCAAGGCACTGCAACAGATTATCATCAGTTGCTTTCACACAGAGGAGAACAAGTACCACTCTCATTTGGATCAGATACACATCACATTAGGACTGGCAGGTGTACACATCTCATCTTGGTGGCTAAGTGTGCTGGTAAAGATTAGCCACACACTGAAAGTGTGTGAAGTGGGTACTTACAGCTGAAAAAAATGAATGCTGCCTTTTTTAAAGTATGTTCCCACTCTTTAAGAACGTATATTACATATTCTCTATTGCCTGTTGGTGCTGGCCACTTTGCATCTGTTTTGGACACCCTAAAAGCAAGTGAGATACAGATTAAACAGGTAATGTGCTAGTGTTTCTATGTTCACCCCACAGCCCACTGTAAAGCTAGCTTTCAAGAAATTACACTAGAATAATAATTTAAAAAAAATTAGCTTGTAATTTTTTACTGACTACAACTCCAGCCATAAATATTTGCTTTCCTGAAAAACAACAGGAAAAAATATAACAGAGATTGATCTGTGCTGTGTATTTGCAAAGTGGTCAAGACATGTACAAGCAGGCAGAAAATCCACTCTGTTCTGTAACAGGAGAAAATAATTTTTTAATCATTGGCCCAATATTTGTAAATACCCTAGCAACAGTGATTTTTTTCAGTTTTTTCCTTTTCAGTTACTCATGCAGGGTAATAAAAAATTGGACATGTATTGTCGTGGGCTTGTTTTACTGTGGGCAGTAAAAATAATTGGAATCAGTCTATAGGCATGCACTCAAGGCCTGAATTGGCTCCTTACACAGCTAGGGAAATATCAGAAGTTGGGAAACAAATTTCGAAGACCTTACATGTAAATGATTCTTTTTTTTTTTCTAGCATTCAACACATTATCCCTCTCTTTGCTTTTACATTTTTAATATCCTCATTTTCTTAACTACCCTTTGAAAACGTCTCTTGTTAACGCAGTTTTCATCAGATAAAGTGCACTGACAGAGGAGCCACTGACAGAGGGAAAACAGCTTAGGTTTCAAATGCAGCATCTATGATAAAGGATGAAAGAAGACAAGCCAATTGTTTCTGTGGCTCCTAAAACAGGATCAATGCCAGGCAATATCAGATCAAGCCACAGTTTACTCTCTTATAAAGAGAGCTCTTAGAAGAGAGCAGCAAGAGGCCACCACACCTTGTATATGGAGTTTGTTGTAAGCACAACTGTTGACACATAGCAGGAACCAGATAAATATGTATGCAGAGAGACCTGGCTTCTCACAAAAAAGGACTTGTACATTTTTCCCATCTGGAAGAGATGCTCAGAACTGAAATTCCATGATTCTGGCCTTTCAAATGATTGAGGGAACAGTTCAAGTGGTAAATCTGGTAGCAAAGCTCATTATTCCAGGATAGAAATGCTGATGGGTTTCCCTAGTTTCTCAAATTGAAAAGTTTCAGATTTTTTTTTTTTGTGGGAAAAGAAGTTACAACATTTGAATATGAAATTCCACAGTACGGCACAAAAATTTGAGTTAAGTTCGTTTACAGTAATTTGCAGTAATTCAGCATTCAAAATTTAGAAACTGAAATAGCATCTGCTGCCCCTCCTATGCCCTCCTCAACTAAGTCAAGTGCACTTGCAACGTGCCAAGCTGACATCAGTCCCTGAGCCTGTGGAGGCTGTGGCTTCCCAGAATCACAGAATATGCTGAGCTGGAAGGGACCCATCAGGATCACTGAGACCAACTCCTGGCACCGTGCAGGACTCCTCAAGAATCACACCACGTGCCTGAGAGTGCTGTCCAGGTGCTTCTTGAATTCAGACAGGCTTGGTGCTGTGACCACTTCCCTGAGGAACCCGTTCCAGTCCTCAGGGACTCCTGACACTACAGGAAGGCTTTGTGCTGTCAGGAGAGAAGTCACGCTCCACTCCCCGCTCCTGCTCAAGATCCTTCATTGTACTCTTTATCTTCCTTCTCTCACAGACTTTGGGGAATTGCTTTAATGTTTATGGGTTAAAGAACTTTACATGGAAAGTCTACCTAGAAGGGCTTGATATCTATTGAATTAATGAGATAAAGATCAGGAATGGCTTCAAATTTGTGAGTAAACTGCACAGAATTATTTATTAGGTATTATCAAACTATGCACACTAAAATGAGTGGGGTTTGAGTTCATCAGGAAAAAATCAAAACCTGTTACAAATACAGCAGAATAGCCTTTGAGTAAAAATGTTAGTAAGGAAGTCCTAAATGAATTGGATGGAGCAGATAGTTAAATACAGCCTTCTGTAAACATAAATAATGTAAGAATTATTTGCTGGGCTCTAAACCTCACAAACCCACAGATCATTTTGATATGGAGGTGATGATCTCAAAGTAATCATCTGTGCATTTGGTAAGCAAGTGGTCCCCAAGAACATAACCTTCCTACTGCAGCACAGATAGAATGCACTTGTAAATGAGAAATCATTCAGGAGTATGTGCAGAAGGATAATTTTATGATCATTTTGAAGCGTAAAGAGGCTTAACCAGAGGCTGCAGTCTGCTGTGAGATATTCAAAATTTGCTTTTTCCATTTGACTTTGGTATATTCCCAAAGACAGCACTCCTTAAAAAGCTTTTCATTTTCAAATGCATTTACTTAATGAGAAATTTCTACATCTTTCTGACCCCTGAACAGACCTTGGCATAACAGCAGTGCCACACTATGCAAATATCTCACCCTTAGACTTCTATACTTCAGAAACCAACCTTGCATTTGAAAAATCTGGATGATGCTCTGAAAAAGTTGCAGTGCACTTTGTGAAAATGGTTTTCTTTGTTTATAGCATTAGAAAGACTGAAATGGAGGAAGGAACAGTCTTATGTAACTTTCTTACCAGGAAACTTTGGCAAATTGATCACTTTAATATTAATTGAAATAAAACCGCTATAATTTAGTAATGATTAAAAAATTATGAATACCAACATGCAGTTCTTCACACCTGTCCTACAAACATCCAACTCTGAAAATTACATGAATTTGGGGTCCAATTCTCTGACTTTCTCCCCCAAAATCCCTTGAAAAGTTTTCCACTCAGTTTATTCTGAAAATATTACTGAATAAAAGATAAATAAATTCGACTTTGCTGCTAATAGCTTTCTAGTGCTCAAAGATCAGCCTTCCTCATTGAAAAGAAACAGACTTCTTAACCATATCATTTTATATGAATTCAAAATCCACAAATATACTGAATAGACATCTTCTTTGTGTCAAATGCCATGCTTTGTGCTGTTGATTCAGTTTACTGAGATATCTTAGAAAGAATTTCTTGATGGCGAGAAATGCTAGCATGTGGCTTTTCACCTGAGGACACCTTGTCCCTTTGATGCAAACAGATGCATAGCTATGTACCTTCTGCTGTGGAATCATAGCCTTCCAAAAACAGTAACAGTGTAATAGGCTTTTTAATTAGTGATCCTGTGAATTTAGCGATGAAAGACTGGAAGCACCAGTGGCTGTGTGATCTGGGGGTTAAAAGTACATGTAATGAGCTGTCATGCCAGAAAAGGTATGACAGCCTCTGAAGCATAGGTCTACCAACAAAGAAAAGACCCTCTGCAAACTATTTTTATGAGTTAATAAAAGTATGTTCTTTTCATTTCTTATGCTGCACCCTTTATTGAAGGAACCCAGATAGCCCAAGAGCATAGGCTTTTCTTTATTACCCACAACTGATACAGCACATCAGCTGTGATTGTACCTGGTGAATACAAGGCACAAAATGATGTATTTGGCATGAGGTCATAAAAAGACTAGATCTTCTCATGAAGTTATGCTGATACTGCCATGGTAGTTACTTTGCAAGGAAAAAATGAACATAATTTGGTATGCATCATCTCCCCAGAACACAGTTTTATCAAACCACTGAAAGCAGAAGGTTTCATCAACTCTTGGCCAGGGCTCTCTTGGAGACATTTCAGTCTGGTCTGGCAGAACTGTCCATTAAAGCAGTCGGTTCAGCAGGCAGCTCCTGGATCCCCCTTCCAGCAGGCTCCTGCTGGTGCATCCCACTCTCCCACACAGGCTGACTGTCAGGATTTGGCTCACAAAATGGCTCATCTCTCATGCTGCACCCTGGGAGGTGATGGCCCAGCCCCAGACCCCTGCCCTTCCCTCCTGCCTGCCTTTGCCCTGCTCCTGGAGCTGCCTCACAGGGAGCAAGCACCGTGCCCACGCTCACACAAACCCACCAGCACAGCCTCTCCTCCACTGCAGCTGCAGGGCAGGGAGCAGCCCCTGCATGCCCCACCTTGTCCCTGCTCCCAGCAGATGGCAGCTGAACAGACAGGCAGGGTGAGGATGAAGGGAAAGACTCACATTTTCCACTTTACCTGGACTGAACTAGTGAGTAGCAGAAGCAGCAGACATTTTACAGAATAAGCAGAATTAGCTACCAGTGTTAAAATCATTCTGTTGAGCCACAGCTGAGATAATGTAGATCCTTGCTCAGCTTTAAGGCTGAGTGAAAAGCAAAATACGCCCATGCATTTTTATGGATATAAGCAACAACATACTTTTCCATAAACTTTGTGAGCAGTGACTTTGAAATGGAATCTCCTCAGTACTGAAATATGATAGAACATTTGAAATTAAAATATTAGCTCTTGTGTGGGCAAGAAAGAAAACTGCATTTTATCAGTAACACTGAAAACAAAGGCCATTTTAATTTCTGAGCCAAACTACAGGCAGGAACATTTGAAGCAATAACAGCACACTTATAAGACTTGAGGTGGCAAACCCAGCTTTTCAAATAACAACTGAAGTTCTGTCTGTGCAACAACAGTAATGGGAATGATAAATGAGGGGAGTATCTCCAGGAGGCTGTTGAATCAGACACAAAAAGGTAACAATTCCAGGTTCAACAAGATTAGTTCAATTAATTCAACAAATGAAAGGGGAGCAAAACGAAATTACATTTAGACATTGTTACTGAAGGAAGTATTGGTGCAAGGACCAGAAGAGCACCACCACTATACATTACTACTGAGAAACACCAGATATTAATAATTATCTGGAAATATCTTAATTAATAATCCTGATGGAAGGAGTTGTGTGTGTGTCAGCAGTGTGCATTTGCAGTCAGGAAGACAAACACTGTACTGGGCTACCTTAGAAGAAGTGGAGACAGCAGAATGAGGGAAGTGACTGTTCCCTACTGCACACCACGGGGGTGACATTGAGAATGCAGGGTCCAGTTCTGATTTCTTCCTGAACCCAGTAGGAGATGGGTATTTACAAACTAAGGGCAGCTGAGATGGGCTGGGGGCTGCAGTACATCATGTATGAGGAGGGGCTGAGGGACCTGAGCTTGCTGAAACTTGAGCTGAGAGGAACTTAGCTGAAGTCTACTGCACTGCAAAGGCAACCTAGAGAGCAGTGCACAAGGAAAGGGTGAGAAGCAATGGCCACATGATGCAATAAGACATACTGAAGCTGAGTAAAAGAAAAAAATGTTTTCAAAATAAGAATGGAACACATTGACCAAACTGCAGCATCTCCTTCTCTGGAGATTTTCAATGCTTTTCCTGTTTCAGCTTTGAAGTTCATTCCACTTTGAGCTGAGGCTGGAATCACTTGATCTCCAAGGGCCTCTTCAAACCTAAATTATACTGTGATTCTATGATTCATGATGCTTCTCCCCAGAGAAAAAGGAAATATTATGCAGATTCTGCTTGCAAATAATAAAATGTTCTTTGAATACCTGGAGACTAACCAGTTTTAATCAAAATTACCCTTTCCTCAAGATCAGAGTTGCCAGTATTTGTAAGGCAATTGTGTAACAGCCTATCACATAATAAAGGGCAGCACAGGCTGAACACTCCTACATGGTGAGACAAAGAACACTGATCTGCCTATGGTATTCATTTACATAGCACATTCAATTTTTTAAGAAGTTTAAAACCTTTGGCTTTGCTAATTCCTAGAAGACTGTTTAGAATCTCTTGCTTTTAACAAATTTCAGCTGTGGTTTGTTTCCCCTAAAGCACATAACTTGTTTGTTGTGAACAAGAATCAAAATCCCAAGAGTGAAACCCAACAGAAAGACATTTCATCAGGGAAAAAAGAAAGTCTTTGTTTGTTGTACCATTTGCCAGTTTTACATGGGAACTTTTAGACTTGGACTTTTGATGGACTACTATCAACCAGCCATCTTAAATAAACCCCGAACATCAGAACCAATAAACAGCATTATTTCATTCCTTCTGTCTAAAACAACGCAGATAAGCAAAGCACAAAAAATAATCTTTCACCTTGATGACAGAAAGTAACTGAAGCTCATATTACTTGCTTTATGCTTTGAAGTAATATGTGAATGACTAAAATCAGTGGTACAGTTAAATATTGTCTAAATGGCCTTTGCTTATCAATTAGTATGTAACTGATTTAAGGAAATCAAATTTTCACAGTACACCAGGGTTTTCTACAACAAAAAATGGCTGGATTCACTTTTTGCCATTTGACACCATTTGAAAATATTCATGCTATTTAAAAAAAAATTTATGACTGCTTTACTGAAAAATACAATCAAAGGTGTTAAAATAATTTTTACAGATAGGCTAGTTTCAGGATCTCCTTACTCCAGGAAAAATTGGATGCATCTGTAACTTGCACCTTCCAGTTTTTTAACACTGTATTTGTTTATGCAAATACATGCAAAGTCAGGACACAAAAGATTAAACTAAAGCTTGCAAATGCAGGTTTTGTTTGTGGCTTAAAACAGAGCTCTTAAAAGTATTACAAAATGTTTCCAGTAGTGTTTATGTCTTCCATTATACATTTATACAAGAGTCAAACCTGATGATGACTCACATTAATTTCCAGCATGTGAAATGCTTTATTATGAAACTTCACTTTCAGAAATTGGATGATTATATCAAGTAAAACTCTCTAGTTCCATTTTACTTTCACCTCACATCACCATCCCAGTAAAGGAATATATTGATCCACTGTGGCTAATGTATCTGAATTTTTTTATTTGATATAGAGAATTACATTGCTGGAACTCAGGTTAATTTACCAAGCCAGCTGGATTTCTCTTACCCATGGTGGATTAGACTCTATGGTTTGAGGATCCCCAAGCCCATTCAAAACACTTCATTGGCACATTGAGTCTAATTTTTCACTTTCAATGAAATTTTTCAGTTTCAGTCTTTCAGTGAGCAGATTATAAGACATCAGAATATAACTGCTGTCTAAGGAAAAAATGTACTGGCAAAGCACAGGTCTTCCATTCAGAAGTGTGCATGTCGGTCTATGCCTCACCACCTTATGCCTGTGCTAGGTACAGTGTTTATACATATAGTACCTGCTATTGCTTACCTCAGAAATAAAATAAGTTATTATAAATGAAGGAGATCAAAACCTATATGATTCAGTTGCTGGACTTCTGTGCCTGTAAAGCACAATGTTAAATCTATTTTCTTTTCACATTCAGGAAGGCTGTCTTTTTATTAATGAAAGCTGGGTTTGTGTATCCCACCTTCCCACCACGAACCAAATACCCAATATTTCAGCAAAACATCCCATATTACTCAGCTTGCAAACAGTTGCTAGCCCTAGGCTCCGAGTGCCTGACTTACATGGAGCCCTCCCCAAAAGCTGTGAATGTCCATTTTTGAGCACACATGCACTCAGCTGTTCGGGAATGCTGGGGCACACGGACGGTGCAGCAGAGGGCCCGGGGAGCAGCAGGAGCAGGGCAGGGTGGATCTGGGGCAGGGGGCTGCAGTAGCAGCAGCAGCAGGACAGGGTGGATCTGGGGCAGGGGGCTGCAGGAGCAGGGCAGGGTGGATCTGGGGCAGGGGCTGCAGTAGCAGCAGGAGCAGGGCAGGGTGGATCTGGGGCAGGTGGCTGCAGGAGCAGCAGGATGCCAGGCAGGGCTCACAGTGCTGAGCAGGGCTCCTGTACAGGGCTGACTGGGGTGAAAGGCTTTGCCAGCTGGGGAGTCCCTAGAGCAAAGTGTTTGAATTGACATGACAACACACAAGTATCCCACATGCTATGGGAGAGAAGCCACAGGTATGGATCATCTGACATGACAAGTCTGTGCTGTTTTTCCACAGAAAATATGCACCAAGGGTGACCTGCAGATGCTGCAGCAGCTGCACAGTGCATGGGTGCTCTGTGCAGCCTAGGGAAAAGCTATATCCTCTGAGATTGTAAGAAACAACTCCCTTTTGCTATCCTTTAAAGATTGTCCTCTGGAATCTTTAAAGATTGCCCACCAGGAATCCAGGAGGTTTATCCCTGCAGTCCTCTAACTACAATATTAAAAATTGGATTGACTTTGAAGATGAAATACTGTATTCATTGATCTTATGCTTGAATTTTGAAGTACAATCTGTGTAAGTGGGAGTTTTCATTATAAATCTCATTTTGAAGGGTTTATGACTAGCCTGTTTCAATTCTCTCTAGGCTTAAAACTTGTTAGATATGTTTTACACTAGAAGATAAAAACTGTCTTGAAAATGAGAAAGAGAGTGAGAGAAATAAAAAGAATGGTGTAATTTTCCTTAATACAGGAACATATTTTGAATCAAATTTATGAAAGACTGAAATTTGACAGTCCTTATTTCTCATAGTTTGGCATTTTTGAAACAGTAACTTAAGCAACTTAAAATGTAAGAGCCTACACACATCCGTAAAACTGACTTCCTACATGTTGGGCAAAAGACAGCTAGGACAAAATTACAAAATTACAAAATTTTCAGTATTACTGAAAGCACTTGACTTATACACAAGAACATAAGAGGCTAATTTTGAATTTTCTACTGTTGTTCTTTAGCGAGGCAATAGTCAAGAATTATTTCAGGGTATATCTTTCTCATTCGTGCAAATGAGAGAGACAAAGTGACAGTTTTTAGGACAGTCAGGGTGGGACTTGGAAAGGATGCTCAAGTGCTTACAAGCACAGGGTAGAATTTCAGGGAGAGGTTATTTCCCACGTAAGTGCTGTGCTTTGTTTTAGCCTTTCTGACTGCTTTTCTGATTTGATAAAACAGTAATGTTGAGATGAGTAATGAGCACTTAATTTACTGGCCCAGCCTTCATCAAATCAGTCAGGTCTCAGGTTGAGGTTTTAAGGACAAGGACCTTCTCTTTCCAAAAGTAATAGATGTAATTACTATTACTAGGTAGATGTACTACTACTAGAAAGATGAAAATACTCTCCTATTGTAAAGTTCCTGTATTTTTCAGATTCCATTTCCTACACTTTAGCAATTGTTTAGGCATATGGTAAGTGGTATATGGACACATGAGGCTCTTAAAAATAACATGAAAATATCAAAGTGAAATAAGGTATTCAATAGACAGTTTTGCTCACCTGTATATGACCAATCAATCTCTTCAATCAATTTCCTCTGTTGTCTATAGTATCCGTACACCAAATCTGCAAAATAGTAAAAATTTACAATATTAAAACCAGAAGCCTAGCAGGACCTTGAAGTATTGATGACATGCCCCCCTCCAACAAGATAATCACGGTTTTAATTAATGATGAATAATTTACTTTGTCCCCATCTTTCACATCAAATTGTAAGTACTGGTTAAACAGAATCTAAATATCATTAACATTGTAGCATATTAAGGACACAAGGAAAGCAAACAGAAGATTTCCAATCCTTCCTTCCTCCCTCCCTTCCTTCCTCCCTCCCTTCCTTCCTTCCTTCCTTCCTTCCTTCCTTCCTTCTGTCTCACAACCATTCTTCCTCTTTTAAAACTAATACAATTCTCTCACAAAGAAATCCCATTTTGTGAAGTCCTTTGAAAAAGGATAACCAGGATGTCAATAACAGTTAAACTTTTGCTTCAGTGTGGTCATGACTTTACATGTTTTCTGTAACTTTGTACTGTTGATACAATATAAATGATAGTGAATGAAATATTCTAAAATATCATTTCATTGTGTTCTATCATTGCCACAATTATAGATAACGTATTACTTTTATGTCCATAAATCTGATGGAGAGAGGTTAGATACTAGTAACTTTTAAATGATATTATACTTTTCTAGAGAGAAATATCTAACTGTATAAATGCTCATTGATTATTCTGACTATTGAATAACCTTCACTGTTATTCTTTTTATTCCAGTCCTAGGAAAATTCTAGCAACACAATGATATGGGCAAATAGATGATTATGCCCCTAATAATTACTGAAGCATGTAAATTGCAGATACATGTTTTTTGAGTTCATCATTTCAAGAGCCATAATGTTAACCAACCTCATTACTGTTCTAGAGCAGTACAATACAACTTATCTAAGATATATATACCCTCGAGCATGTTGAACAAATATATGGATTGCTTCCTTGAGAAAATGCTACAGATTTCTGCTCGTGCTCTGCAATAAATAATTTAATGAAACAGTTTCATAACATCCATTTCTTTTTCTTTCATGCAGAAATGTACTACTGATTACAGGATGTTAAATCATAATTGCTATTTGCGAGTTTACACGTTTGTCTTACAGTGACTTTCTGCTACCTATCTGAATAAAAGTCATATTTTATTAATGTCACCAGACTTCTACCTCCTCCATGTAATGGGATTATTCTTTAATGTTTTTCTCTTCTCCTTCTCCCTCCCTGCCAAATTATCCCTTGTACTAAACTCACATTTAGTCCTAAGATCAAACCTCTCAGGTAAGTCATGGCACTGGAAAAGGATTTACATAGGACTGCATTTCCAAGTCAATGTGCATTGAGCCTGCTCCTTCAATTAATTATGGAAAAGAAAGCTGTGTAAGTTGTGATTCACAGCTGTAAGTTGATGTCTCCAGTTTCCTCCTTTATCCATTGTCCTCCTAATTGTTACTTCCTGCAATCAGTTGAGCAGCCACATGCAAACTAAGCAGGGCCTGGGCATGAGAGCTTCCCACTACTTTTTAAATTTCACAGGGAGTTCTGATAAACAAAGAGTGATAGTTTTAATGAATAAGAAAAAAAAATGAGCAAGGTTCATCTTGTTTGGTGCACTGCACGCTTACAGACCCAGTAAACCCTACAGAAAGTCTTTAAAGATTCCAGGAGTCAGGAGTTGATACACCTTCTCTCCTCTGTTATCCACCAGCTGCGCATCCACAGCCCCTCCACAGCACTCACAGCCATGAACCTTCTTACATCTGCAGGGACTCTCAGGGGTTTTGGTCTTGTCTCTTTAAACTTTAAATATGCGGCAAAATTGGGGAAGAAAAGCAAATTTCATCTGGGAAATGACTGAAGATTCATAGCTAGGAGGAGTGGTGGAGGAAAATGCCATGTGAGCGTGAGGTCAAGCCATGCAGCAAGTGTTCCTTTGAGCTGCTGGTGTAAATTGCCCTGGGAAACACAACCATGCATTCTATTGCTGTGTAAACTGCCAATGTTAAACAGCTATGAAATTATTTTATTTTTTAGTTTTATTTTATTTAAAGCTAAAAAATTAACATCCCTTTTGCTGATGATATGTGACAGCACGTACTTCTGTTTAAATACTATATTTAAATTCCTTGCATTTAATTTAAATGAAGATGGAAAGAACATCTCCACAAAAAAAAACAAAACAAAAAACAAACAAACAAACAACCCACAAAAAAACCAACCAAACAAAAAACAAAACCCAACCAAAACAAAAAACCCAAAATACTCCCACCAAAACTGATGTCAAAAAAAACTTTGTGGTTTTATACGTAAATCTATGACACTGATTGAGCTTGATCAGCTTGACAGTCTGCATGACTGTGACACCGACTGACGTCTCCAGCCAGTGCCTAAAATAGTTTGAATTTTATTGGCTGAGATGCTGCTTTATGAAGCAAAACCCCTAAATATTCTTTTCTGTTTCCAGGAAGCGATTGAACATGTTTCCATAAGTTGTTGATTTATTCATAGAACCAGGCAGCTTGGTTTTGGGATCATGTTTTAAACAGTTCTATGGTTATCTTTCTATGCCTATTAAGGAGACATGCAAGATATCATCAAATGCTTTTCCCCCTTCCTTTTACTACACTCCTTCAAAATCAAACGTTTCTGTCCAAGGCTCTAAGACTTGTTTCTTTTTATATTCTCTTGAGACAATATGTGCCCCAGTGCCCAAGGCCCATGAAATCAGAAACAGTGGTGGCAAATGCTCCCCTGCTATTCATGGGTAGCAGGACTGGCTGATTTGTGACTGACCCTGTCTTATATTCAGTCAAAGGGCAGAGAGAGAACATGATCTCTGGTTAAAGCATAGTGCTAGAAGTAATAAGATCCTGTAGATATTTTTTCCTGGTTAAAAAGTATATATAAATAACCAGATTTTCTGATATGAGTCTGATATTCCTGATACGAGTCTGATATTCCTTTTGTACTTACTGGCCTCAGTTGAGTTTCTTTTGACTTAGTGCTGTGAATGAAACATTTTAATCCTCAATATGTTTATGCATACGTAAAGGTAAAAAATTATTAGCTTCAATGATTAACAGAATTGTCTGTCAGGGAGATACTGTTGATTTTACACTGTGCCAGAAAAAAGAGCCAGAGAAGACGAAATGGGACCTTAAACCTCTGAGTTCTGTTGGGGAAATTTCTCAAGGAGATGCTGAAGCAACAAGCTCCAAGTATCCACCAGAGATCCCTCTCCTAAGCTTTGGTATAAAAGGGCTTTCTAAGGACAGAGCTCGAGAGTCTGGGGATGCTGCACCCAATGTGCTGCTTTGCTACCAAGGATACAAGCTCAGGCATAGTCTGGGACTGACATTTATACCAGGAGACTGTAATTCTACCCTTTACGTCCTTTGTGCCCCAGCAGTGTCAAGACACACCAGCTGCCAGACTTAAGAGGAAAAAGGGACAACCTCCTTGTGGCTTAACCTCCACTCAGCCTGAACTCGTGAGCTGCAATGCACTGGAGCTGGCATTTAGGAGATTCTGACACCAGAATGACTTATTTATGGGAACTGGGACACATTAAGTGATGTCAGCATGAGTGAGATCTACAAATCTCTACACTGGTGTTCTGCATGTACAGTATGGGTGGAAATTATGAACTATGCATTGAGATTACAAACATGATTTGGTCCTGGAATACACAGTCCATTCAGTATTTTCCTCCTAAAATCTAACTGGAGAGCAAAGAGGATAGATTCTAAAGTCATAAGCATTCATCTGGTATAAGTGGATAATGAAAATGCAGTATAGTCATGGAGATAAAGGCTTTTTTGGTATTAAAATTCCAATTTACATGGGGAAGATTCAGTGCATGGTTCTTAGGCCAAGGAAGTGCACAGGGACTCTCAGAACACCAGCAAGGATGAGCAATCACTGAAAACTGCAATAATCCTCTCTTTGAGGAACACAGAAGCTCTTATTTCAAGCAAATTGTGTCTCATGAGAGCTCAGCTATGTACACTGGCATTACTGACTGCAGAAGTGGGAAGCTATGAATATCAGAGGATTACACAGGTCTGGAAATTATTCAAAAATCTGTGAAGGAGAAATCCACAAACACTTCTTAAACAGTGACATCACTGTTGGTTCACTAAATCTATTGATGAAACTGGGAGGATTATACTGGGAAATTCTCATTGCATATTTGCCCTCTTTTAATCCACTTGACTTATCAGTTGGCATTAGTTATTATCAGAGACAGGTCATCAGGCAAGTGGCTTATTTGTATATTAAGATACACATATCTTCACTGGAGAAGAATTAGGAATTGTAGAACAAACTGAAATGCTAGGGTAATAGCAATGCTTATACAAGGTAGCTGAAAAATATCTGTGCGTGGCTAGTGGCTAAGAAGTGCAACACCAGAGAAAATTGCTGCAAAGAAGTCAAAGAGAGGAAGACAATTTACAAAAATGGGACAATAATAAATTTTTTAAAAAGCTACATGTAATTAACAAAAGAGATACTTGGGGCTTGTCAAATATGAAAAGAATACAATTAAATATATTGGATGGAGTTTCATTATACAGGTTCTGCTTCTGACAACATTAAATAGAGGTAAAACTATGCAAAATCACATCTGATGAGAAACGAATTGTTTCTTCACATTTTTAATTTACTTATTTTAGCCTCTTTCATTGACAGGAGGGCCACAGAATCCACTTCTATATCTTTCATCGATCTTACGATGGTGTAGCTTCATTGCTGCAACTGAAATAACGCTATACTGACAGCAGAAATGAAAGATTCAGAGCACAATCTGGTAACAGTCTTGAAGTTTTAAAAGACATTAACTAATTATAAATCTCTTTAACAGCATGATCTACATTTGCTTGAGTAAGGTCTCCCTCTTCCTCTGAATGTATTTTATTCTGTAATGTCATCAGCAAAATTCTTAACAACACAACAATACTTTAATAACCCACCTCGAGGATTTCATATATTCTTTTTCCCTGAATGTGTAGGTGTCTGGCTTCTGTCAAGACCTGTCTGAGAACTCTCACAACCTTAGTGAAATTTAAAAATCCTTTTTTACCCACAGTTTCTTCTGTGTAGGCTTATTTCAGGCTTTGATACATGACTGGGTATATGAAGAGAGTCAGTCCCTTCCATCACACTTGAGTGTAGGCTGCTCATTCCATTACACATTGACAAGTGAGACTTTTCCTGCACTAAATATAAAGCCAAAATAAAACTCTTCTTACAATTTGGCCGTTGTAGTGTTTATTTACTAACACAAATTGTGTATAAATTAAAAAAAATGAGAAGAAAAAGTAGAAGAAAAAGATTGACAGTTTTAATTTAAAAGTAGCTATTATTAAGCACCAGAATATTAATAGGCACACTGCTTACTTCACCTGTCACAACTTTACGGTGAATAGTGTCATGAATTAAAAATATAATACCTATGGCATCAGCTAAGGTTTATAAATCACATTTAATCACGATTTTCCAATGCCTTTTACATGCAAAGGTAACATGGACCCCAGTTTGACCAATTTAGGTTCTACTCCTCTGGGATTTTACATGCTGAGGTTTAGAGTGGCCCTGAAATTCCTAAGCAGGCAGTGGAAATTGGGAGGGATACTCTAGGGTATGATTCAACACAGTTAAATTACAGGCTGCCACCTTGACTATGACTACAGGAAAGAAGTAGGAAGTGTTAAATGTTAGATGTTTCCTTCCACTTGGAATCTGGTACACCCAAAGGGTCTGACAGAGCTCACACAGCCATTTCCCACACAGCCAGTTCCCAACAGTTAAAGCATTATCAAACTTTAGGACCTCTCTGGTCACCCACACAGCATTCAAGTGTCTGCTCACCGAAACCAAGGTACCAGGACAGCTTTTAGAGGGGACTGTGGTACTCACCAGTGTTTATGTTGGATGGGCACAGGTGGAGGAAAATACATGCCCATGAAGCCTTTGGGCTAAACACAAAGATTTATCAATAATTTAAGGACCTGCAGAATGAGATAGCCTTGCACAACTACAGGACTAGATTGCTGCTGAAGCACCTAAAAACATGTCCAAAACAAAAATCAGGAGGGACTCAGGAAGACTGGAATTCCCTCCGAAATGTTACACCATTTTCCCATGCATGAACTGAGGCAAGGTGATGTTTATGATAGAAATTGGAACTGATGTTGACAAAAAGCAGGTACCAAGGAGTGATTCCTAACACATACTCTTTTGTAACTCTGTTGCTACTCAGAGTCTTTTCCCCATGCCCAGTCTCTTAACCCAGCATATGTAAATTCATGGAATCATACAAATAAAAAGTAAATCCAGACCAGACATGAAAAAACAAGACATGAATCAAGTCAGAGAAACTACAGACATTTGATTTCAAAATTAATTTAATTCTCTTATAGCACTACTAGAGAAGTACGAAAGAGATAAAAACTACTGAACTTTGTCTAAACATAAATATTAAAGGTACCATAATTTTATTTGCAGAATCCTCTTCCACATTCTAGGTATTCCAATAACTTAAATGATCCCAATTTCTAGCAAAATCATGTGTCAAGTACTGTAATAAATATAATTAGGAATGAAGAATATGTGCTTTGCTTCTTATATTTCACACCTAAGTGTAAAAATATTCACAATTCCCTTTCCAGCAAACAAGAAACATTGCAATAAAAGTGCAGTGCAAAATAAAACAAATTTAACTCCTATATGCAAAATCCCAGAGCTCACATTTAACTGGCTTTTGGAAAGCTGTAGTTTTTTAAAAATTATTATGTTTCTTCAGCGCCACTCTGTCTAATAATTTTAGCACCTACCAACTAGTAAAGCTCTAAATTTTTGCCAGTATTTATCTAAAACTCTTTAGAGTAAGCCTTGTGCAAGCCACCTGAAAGGAGCATTTACTAAAATAAATGTTTTTTAGGACACTAGGGATTGTGAAGTCAACCTGTTAGAAACTTTGTCTTCTGCAAAATATTTCAATGACTAAAATCATCTTGGGGACCTGAATGATCGGGCTTAGACTGGATCCTTTGAAGATACTGGTGGAGGCAGCATTGAGAGAAAGACATTCCTCACAGGAGGATGCCTTTAATTATTATATATTTTCCTTTCGCATTTATTTGATGCTGGAATTGCAAATTCTACTCAACCATTATTCCTCCAGTCATATTACAGTCTCAGTTAAATTATTTTTCAATAACCATGGGGAAGAGAGAGGTTGCTCTGGATGATTTTCTTACAAGTATTCAAATAAGTCTAGAAATTGTGTCATATTCCTTTTATAAAACAACACCAACATCATTCTTGAGGAAACTCCCTTGTGGAAACTACACACCACAACATCAACACTGAAAAATTCCAAAGCTCATCATGAACCACCCCCCATCTCCTGGTATTCATGCAGTTTTAGAGCCAGTAGGATGCAGTGAAAAGGAGAATTAGCGTCAGCAATAGCTCACACGGAGCCTAACACTACAAATGTGTCTTTTAACCTATTCTGATAAAGCTTAATTTTTAAAGGATGTCTGAAAGAGCATTAATTTTTTAAAATAGAAATATGTGTTAGATATGAAAAAGACTCCAGGCTGCTCCCTGCTACCCAGACTAAGAAATTCTCAGCAAACTCTAAAGCAGAATTTTAAGCATTCAGGAGACTTTCAGGGAAAGAAGTGAAGTATCTGTAAAGTCAGGCACTTATTTCTCAGCATTTTCAGGACCTGGGTGTCTTTTGCCTAAGTGTCACTTTTCAGTCTGACTCCTGTTGGATAAAATTACAAAAGCCTTTATTGTTGAATACTCATTGTTGAATAAGCCGAACCATATCTGTTTACTCTAAGTCCAAATACTATCTCTAAGGGAGATTTCACAATATATTTGAAATGTATATTGAATTTAATCTCTATGGCACAACCTAAACCAGGAAATTACTGGAAAAAAGAAGTACATGTCACGTAGACCAGAAAAAAACATTTAGTTCACTCAGCATGGTATTTTCCCAGATCTCTGATCCCAGATCTTTGCCCAGAGATGGTGGCAGTTGAACGGGGCTGAGTGTTTGATCAGGGTCTGGTGCTGCTGGGTGGGGCTGAAGTTCCCATAATCCACATCCAGATCTTACAGCTACCAAGGACACACAGCCCCACGTTTAATTAGTATGGTCTCTGCTTTTGGTGGGACATAATTTTCTCATTTCACTTCTGCTATTACAGAAGTCCACTTCAAAAATTTAAAAGTCAGTATGGACAAATTAAATGACATTGTTTTAGTTTCTTATTATTAATTTGGGAAGTCACATAGAAAACCAAAGAGTACCACAAAAAGGAGGATGGCTTGAATTTCAAGACCATGCTCTGGACTTTCCTCTGTGTTTGCCAACTCCTGCACCATGCAGGTAGAGTGTCACACCACTGCTGTATTTTCATACAATCCAGGCACTGAGAACTCACATTTTTGCTGACCAGCATGTTTTACACGTTTTAAAATGCAAATGCTCAGTATCTGGTCACCTACTTCATCAAACACACACAAATATGGTGTATTGTTCTACAGAACAATATTTTTACTTTCACAGATTGCTGAAAACATGTGTACTCATTGCTCCTGGATGTGATTGTTTATTGTGGCTACCTACAGCAATATTGACACTTGATTTTTTTTTTTTTTTATTTTTTTGATACAGATTCAATTTAAAAAAAGGGGGGGGAAGTATCAAATAAAACAAGGTCAGGCAGGCCAATTTAAAATCTATTTTCTTCACATTTACTTTCTTGACTTCATTTTTAATTCTCTTCAGTTATTTATTATCTACTCTGTAGTGACCATTTGACATAGTTTTAGGGTCAGTCTGTCTCACAGTTTTATGTAAGCCCAACACAGTACAATGAAGGAAATAGGAATCTCATCCAAGTTCTGTACCAATGACCTACCAACCTGGAAATTCAAAGACAATTTTGGAATTCAGATACTAATAATATTTGGAAGTAGAGTGTGAGATGTTTTGATCAGATATTTTACACCATCTATATAGTCATGTATCTTGCTCATTTGTATTTAATCAATATGCTCTTCATCTTGGAGTGGGATGGTAAATCTTACTGGAAGCAATATAAGGCCCACATGAATGCAGACAGAGCACAAAACCATTATACAGTGGTATACAACCATCACCTATCCATCCTCCTGGTGTCTACTTTATGAACATTTTATGTAACAGTAATAGCAGACAATGAAGATTTGTGATTTCAGAAAAACACTCACAACATTATTTTGTTAGCTCATGTTCTTTCAGTTCTAATGCCAGTTGAATTCTGTCAGGAGACATAAACTGACCAGCAGTGTTTGACCCAAAATGTGGAAATAATAGGCCCATAAGATAATGGAAACACAGTTTGAAAAAATCACTGCAAACATGAAATTTCACCTTCCTGCAATAATCATTTGCCCATATAATCCAATTTTTTGCTAGGGCAGTAAAAAGCATTTTCACAGGTCTCAGGTGGTGGTGGCACTCAATGAAAAGCCTTTATTTGTGCATTGAACCACAAAATGGAGGTTCTGACCTCTTGTTACTTGCAATCCTACACTGAGCGTGCAGCACAGTTTGAACTGAGAATCCTATTGCAGAACTCCTCCTAGGCTCCCATTAGTTCAGTATCACTGAAAGTTCATACTTGTGGCAGTCAGCTGTCAGCACTCAATAACCAACTGCAAATTGACTGTGACTTTGTAATAGTGAGAAATTAAATCTTTGAGATGACAATCTGGAAGCCTGGGAATGTCACTGTGATTCACAGGCAAATTAGTATTACGAACTAAACACTGAAACGTGAAGTTAAATGCAATGTACCTAACTAGAAAAGCATGCAATTAGTCATGTACCAGGACTGAATTACTTTTATAGCAAATTAATAAATTAATTACTTGCTCCATTAATTAACAGCATCCAAAATTAGGAAAACATTATCTAAATGTATGGTAAGTTAGTGGCATGAGCATGCTTGAATCTCGTACTTAGGTTTCAATGTACTAAAGAGGCTTGTGAATTTACACCAGGACAGATAAAGTCATTCCCTCTTTGGGAATTCACCTGCCTAAACTCCTTGCTGGTTGGGATCTCAACTTCCAACAGAACTAAGAGGTTTTAGCTCTTTAGTGATGAAGAATTAGTACCAGAAGAGGATTTTAACACTGAACTCCCACTGCAGGCTCCCCAGATTCTGAAAGCCATTGATAAACAGAGCCTGTCCTTGGTTTAGGTGTAGAGCAATAAAACCATGGGTAAAGGCATTAATTAGCAGCTTGTGAAGCGCGTCTGCCTGTCCCCCTCTCTCTTATGAATATTTATATGAAGGTTTTATGGCACAGGGAAAACTTCAATAGGCTGGATTGAGAGCGTCTGCTGTGAGCACTCCTTGGGCACGTAATTAGGGCTCTTTGTCCTAGGGCCATTTAGACACTTCTGCCATTGTGCCAGGGAGAAAGCCTGACTTACATGTCATGCCTAGAAATGCAGAGTTGCGAATTGGGAACGGCCTGGAAGTTTATGCATAGCCTTAGAAGAAGCTCTTCCCTGCCTGTTTTCCTATAAATGCTTCAATTTAAGGGTGCAAGCCCAAACAGACAAAATGAACAGAGTGCTAAAACTCACTTCTTTGAGTGAGCAAGGAAGGTTTAAACTCCTAGGCACTGGAGACTACTTTGGGGAAAATAAAACTGCTGAGAGGAGAGGAACATGCAGCCGACTCTAAAAGAACAAGTCTGAGCCCTATTAACACATATAATGTGTACTTATATATAATATATTATAATATAAATACATATTTTAAATCTATAAATATGTGGCTGTGTCACAAAGGCTAGCAGAGAAAAGCAAATTGAATTCCTAAGGGGGAACAGGATGAAATAATCAGCACAATGTAGCGAACCAGTATGACTTCAATGGCCACAAGTAAAATGGGTAAATGGCCCAGCAGGACAAAGCTTAGAGCAACACTGCTGGTGCAAATCTGAAAAGTACCTCTTGAGCACAAACAAGCCAAAGCCTTTCTTCTAATATGCACAGATTACCCAGTGAACAGCAGATGAGTCATTAAAGAGTGATGATGGCACCATAATCCAAAATGACATTCAAGGCACAGCATGGGTGGCAAAATAGTACACTGACACCTACCTTTAGTAATTAAATGCACAAGCTTATTAAAGAGTTCCCCAAAATAAAAATATTTCTAGTTTAAATAATAATGCATTGTTTCTTCAAAATGTCCACCAATTTTCCAGAAAGGGAAATAGTTATAAGATCCAAGAGGATATGGTAAAATGTTGTGATTCACTGAGGTTTTATTTAATCAGATTGGGTAAGACTATGGTTTCAAGAAATTCAACGAGTTGTAACAGGCAAGGAAAATATGTAACAATGCCAAATGTTGATTAGCTTTGACAGATCGGTAGCAAAAAGTAATTGAAAAAAAAGCACTGAAAAAAACCCTGCTTATACTTTGTTGGGTTTCTAATTAACTTTATCAGCTGATAGCATAGACCAGGGCGCTCCTGGACAGCTAAATCCAATTCTTTATTCAATGTATAGCTGGAGTCCAAGCACAAATTTAGAAGTATTTGAGAAATGGTGAAGAAAAAATATTATTTCCCCTTAAAACAGATCAGCAGTGTGACTTAATCTGAAAAATTGCATTCTGTACTGAGTTTGACTTCTTTGAAACAATTAAGCACAATAACATGGGTGAGAGGGAACATTGATGAAAGTGACCATGGAAAAGTTCTAGATAAGAAGATGGAAAAAGTTAACAATGCCTGTTTTGGAAAGAAAACAAATATAAAGAATAATGAATGTTGCTAAGATGAAGACTGGGAACTTTTGTTCCCATCTCTTTGGAAGAACAAGAACACCCGGGGGCATTAATGAGAAGGCTGAAAGTAAGAAAAGCAGTGAAAGCATACTCTTTATTCACATCTGTCTAGGCAATTATGACTGCATGAAACTGCTCAGGATAAAAGCCAAATGAAGACTGAAATAACTATAAGGATTATCAGGAATACTTGGTCTTATCACAATATGTTTCAAAAGGAACCTAGCATAGATGATAAATATGAGAAAAGATTGAGGAGTATTTAACCTCTACCTACTGCATGATTTCATGTCCACTCTTCTGAAGCATCTGCACAAGCCTCTGTCACACAATACTGAATTCTGGGATGACCCAACATGGCTATTCCTACCACTGGCATACCACACAGGAGTGATCTGTGGTGTTTGGCTTCAAACACCATGGCAAAACAAAGTGGCAGCATTTTGCCCTCACAAAATACAACTACTATTTAAATTTAAAATAAATTATCACTTCCTGTTCTGTGATAGACAATTCACTTTTATCTTCAGGAAAACAAAGAAGTTAAGAAGATGGCTGGAGAAAGTGATATGACTAACTCTTCCCTTGCTTCAATTCACAGGTGTCCCTAGATGCTCTTTAGCCTCTCAGGTCTGAAATTCCACCAGGGAAGCAAAACTTGACTATGAAGTACCGAAAAAAGGAAAAATCTCAGATCCATCAGCTGCAGCTACCTTATAGAACTGGGATCACATGATGCTTACTTTTGTGTTGCAATCTTTGTTCAAAGAGCAAATGCTGGTTTTAGACAATACTGTCTTTCACTACCCTTGTAAGAGAATAGAGCAGATTTTGGCCTAACCAACACTGCAGAGTACACCCTTTATGCTGTGGGCAATAGTGCCTTCAAATGCCCAGTTCTGTGATTCCTCACTGCACAGTTCAGCACCATTATTCTACGAAGTTTATTTAAGTGACTATTATTGTTAATATTGTTTTTTTCCCTGAACAGTTTCTAGAAATTCTGATTTATCCAATTGTGTTTAACATGGAGAACCAAGAGAACAGTCTGATCTGGCCATTGATCCCTACTTGCTCAGTAAAAACATCTGAGATGCTCCCTAACAGTGTAACTTTTGTTGCAGCTTTTAAGGAAATCCTTGCTGCTATTGTCTGCTCTCATGGAGAAAGAAAACCTAAATTTCCAGTAAAAATGGCAGCCACTACAGTACTTAAGCATTTTTCCTCTGCCTGAATGAGATTATGTTGTTGCTTACACTGTGATTGTCTATCAACAGTCTTCTCTCTCACACCTTGAGCAGCTACCATGTTTCCCATTACAGTTTTAATATCCAAACATCTCCCCGGTGGACACGCACAGGGCACAGTAGTTCTTATGAAAACAATTCTGTGAATTTACAGCTCTTAAACTGGATTAGGGGTAAGTACCAAGTGTCCTTGCTGTCTTAATTCAGAGCTCTGCTTTGAAAGATCTTCCTCTTCCCACTGTAAAGCTGTTGGGTAATGCCATTTTCAAGGAAGGCCAAAAATGTAGTTACAGTGCTCTTTAAATGCAGCTTCATGCAACAATAAGGCAAATTTATTTAGCTAACATTGGTAAGGTGGAAAATGTTAAAATAGCACTTGGCAGATACTGAAAAAAAAATTGCATGAACAATAGACATTGAACTCTTTATTTTCTTACATTATTGTATTTACTATTTTTAACCTTGTCATCCTTCTCATCATCAAAAGCAAGCCATCCCCAGTACAAATCGACCATTAATCTATGGAAATATTCTGCAGCCAATTAAGATATGGAGCAGAAGGATCTTTCACTTTCACTAGCTGAAACAGATGAAGAGAAGTGTTCAATCTTTCAAATTACATCTCTGCTGAATAGCCAAATAAACATATGTTGCCTAATGATACTTCTAATATTTGTACTGTAATTTCATTTAAATGCAGGGAGAAAACCCCACAAATGTTACATGATTTCTTTTAGTAAAGACAAAGAAAAAATATAGTTTCAATTACTTTATTCTTACCAGTTGCACCATGCAAAACCATTTTGTCTGATGTGGAGGACTAGATTTGAATTCTTGTTCTGTTCTCTGGTGGCTGATACAGGTCTCTGAATTCCCACATCAGCTCAAACCCCTCTGTCCTGCCTACCAGGTGTGCTGGCCAGTCCTGCCCAGGCAGGACTCCCACCACAGCCAGGAAGCCAGCAAGGACAAGCACTGCTGAATTCCCATTCCTAAGGAAGCACAGTAGGAATTCTCTCAGCTGCCCATGGCTGAAGGCAGGTAATGAGCCCGGAATGTGGCATTTTCATTCTTCTACAGGCCCAAGTAGAGATTCTAAATTACTGCAGGACTTTCTTTCCTTTGTTTCAGGGATGTATCCATTCTTCAGCTAACTGTTAAATTTTTATGCCCCTTTACAGATGAATGATATATTTTGATTGTAGCAGGTGACCAGCATTCAGCTCTTTCAAAGAGAAACCCTTACAAAACAAAGTCCAGCTCTGATTAAGTTGACTATCTGAATTCAAAGCATGTCTTGACTGCTTTCCATGAAAACAACTGATCCTTTTCATGGGCTAAGGCCATTGTAACTTCCTCTACACATTGAACAGATTACCATGGACACAAATTCAGACTCCTTCCATTCACACAAGGTCCCTGAAAATTTACATAAGTCTGCAGAGAAAACAGGCAGCCAAGCTTTCAGTGACATGAATATTGTGATCAGAGTTTCAAACAATACATACTTTTTTTTCTCCTAAAATACATTTCATAGTAAAACCCCTGCAAATTAGTTAAACAGCAAGGAAAAAAATATTTTGGGTAACTGTTTAAAAATATCTTTTAAAATAAACAATCACTATCTAACTATCTTAGACTAAGTAGCTGTAAAATTTAAACAGTTTGGAAATATCCTATGTACAATAAAAATGCTACTCTGTTATGCCATAATAGTGAACTTTTTATGTCAAAAAATTACTCTGCAAGTCGCAGCAGTACATCTGTCAGACATAAACCAAAATGAAGATGCAACACCTTCATTTGACCAATAAGGTGTCCTCAATGCAGTCTGCCTTGGCTGACCTTGCCATAACTAGACTTACCAACATTCTGTTCTCTTCAGACTCATTTTGTTGTTGTTGTTCTTGTTGTTGTTGTTGTTGTTGTTTAAAACACACCACTGAAATCAGTTTTGGTCTATAAGACATCACTGCAATTTTGCATTCAAGGACTCTGAAAGAGGACAGGCCAGGAAAAGGTCTCCAGATACTGGATTTACTGCAACTGTGTTAATATATCATTATTAGGAATTTTTAAATAAAGACACTGGGAGATTCAAGACTTTAAATTAAAATGTTTCCCTGAAAAGCAGCAGTACACCTGCTGGTTCCACATACCTCTTGAGGAGAAAATCAGATCTTTACGAGGAATCTGGACTGGTCCTGTCGGGCTAACCTCCTGGTCAAGGGTATGTTAAAGAATGAAGGTCAGTGTCTTACCTGAACAATCCCTTACTCCAAAGGCACTGAGGAATGTACAGTGTGTCAAAAATGCTTCAGTGTATATTTCTGAGTTTACTGTCATCTACTCTTCAGTCTTCCACCCCTCTGAGTCCATCTAGGGCTAACTGACATCACGTCTTCCCTCCACATAACCCTCTCTCTGCTGGTTTCCAAACATTTTTCATCAGCTTCTGCTCCCAGAAAGCTTTTCCTATGACTCTGCTATGCACAAGTGGAGGTGTTTTCAATAATGAAATACATTTTATTAGGAAATACATATTTTCCTCACAGAATCACACTGACCTTTTAAGTTGAACAATATTTTCATAGTAAAGACCTTCCATCTAACAGTACTCATGAGGTTTAATGAAAAGAAATGCTTTTCTTTATCTGGAGCCTATTTTTTAGAGCCCATAAAGATAAATACAAAGCCAAGAGATCTCTCTTTTATATTTAAGGATAGAATTTGTAAACAGAATTCAGAGTTAATTGCTAGTTTCTTTGACAAGTCCTGAATACTTTTAAGTCAGACCACCATGTAACAATTTTTTAATTGTAAAGCTCCTTCTTGTCACCCTAACACATCCAAGCCTCTCCACAAGAAACTGTAGCTCCATTAAAGGAACAGGAAGTGTTGCCACTGAATTTGATGAGATAAAGGCCAGGTATGATCTGAGAATACAAAAAAATTTCATTATCTAAAATGTCTTAAATTTAAATACCTTGAACACAATTTCCACAAATGAACTGTAAGAAATTTTTCTATTACCCTATTCTCCTTTAAAGCAAAGCACCTCTTATGCTCTAAATTATCTGCCTATCCCGATTTGGGGTATAATAATGATTTCCAAACAATTAAATACATTTCTTAGCAAAGGAAAATAGGAAATTAGAAAGAGGCATTGGTTATGCTGAGTAAATTTTCCAACCATTTATTCTGTGGCAGAGAGAATTCTAGAATTCTTAAACTGAAATCAATAATCATGCATGCATATATATATGTACTAATGTCTGTCTGGGGCTTCAATGGTAATCTTGATGTTGTACCCTAAGTTCTACTCTGAAAATGAATCTGGAAAGAAATCAAGTACCTTGAAACTCTGAAAAAGATGATCTTTCTTTAGTCCATAAATACCATATCACTAATAACAAATACATTTCATATATCAATGTAGCTTTCTGCAATTGAACATTCACTACTTCACACAATCTCTGGTACTATGTATCATTAACTTGTAATGTCAGTTTTACCATCAGCCTCAAGGGACTTACATCAGAGTAACTTCTACCATGAAAAGAAAATGGCTTCTCTGTGAAAAGGCATTATATAAATTATATATGGTTTCATTTATAGGAAATGCAAATTTTCCAAGCTCCAAATGTTGATTACTTGCAGTTACATACAATTTGAGATGAAGAGTACTGTCCCTTTCCAAAGTATAGATTCCTGCATAAGTATATACCAAAGCACAAACAGAAAAGACAATGAGAAATTAAACTTCCTCCACCCACCACCCACTCTAAGAGACTGGCATATGAAAGCAGCAGGAACTAAATGCTCTTCTAGAAAAGTAAGGCACCTAGAAAAGAGGCACACACCTCTTGGGGGTCTGCTGGCTACAAACACCTCATGCACGCAGTGCCTTTTTAAAGTTCTCAGGAAGCATGTATTATAGGCAACTGAATTCAACAAAAAAATAGATAACTGCATGAAAGTCTGCATTAGAAAAGAAGTTCTACTCTTCATCCCAAAGGAGCATCTTTGGTCCTTTAATGGTTAGAATATATGCATCAGCATTAAGTCCCCTTTCCTTGTACTCTGAGGCACAACTGGGGAAAGGGCCCATTGCAGCATCAGACACATCTTACAGTTAAGAGTAAAAAGAAAAAAAACTAAGAATGGTCTAGCCTTCTACTGTAAATTCAAGATTTTGTGTAAATGTATCTTGGCTTTCACAGGAGATTGTAGCATTCTGAAAGGATTGTGGCTTTTTATAAATACCTGCACCAATTCACTTTTAAGGCAAACCTGCAGAAGACCAGAGAGTGTGTATCTGCCCATTTTTATTTCTTCATTGGTAAAAATCCTGAGCTGAAGATCAAAACAAAATCATCATACATTTCCAAAACAGGACACAAGTGTTTCATCTCTCCTTCCAGAAAAAAATGGAATCAAAACTATAACATGTGTGTGAAGCTTAAAGCACAAAAACCCCCAGAGCTTTTGGGAAAAAAAACCCCAGAAGTCTTCTGAAAGAAGTTCTTTGTTAATTCAGAATAGGACCCAAAGTTCACTCTGCTGTCTTCTAGTTTATTTTCTTTCTTCTTTCTTTCCTTTCATTCCTAATTTTCCCCGTTAGTTTTGCTTTATTTTGCAGCTTGAATGTTTAAGCTGTCCACTTAAACCTTCCTGCCAGCTTTTACCCCATATGCAGCTATTTCCAGCTTTCTACCATTTTAATTGCTCTTTGTAAGCTGTTCCCATGCTCCAGCCACACTAAGGCCAGCCTGGTGCAGGGGCCCATGGCTCCATGTGCTGCCAGGGCAGGCTCCAGGGTCATGATGGACCAACGCTGGCAGTGGCTGAGGGATGGCTCAGCTGTCAAAGCATTCAGATCCCCTTCCTGGACCCATCTTGGGAGCTGACCAGGAGCTTCCTCTTAATGGCCACATTCATTTCTCTGGGCCACTCTTGGTGGCTCTCTCTGTCCCAGAGTGGCAGACACCCACCTGTGTGCAAGCTGGGTGTCAGGTGAGCACAAGAAGCCTGGATGTGGTAGGAATAAGCTTCTCAGCTCCTATAAAAATGACAGCTAAGGGCAGGAGGTTGCCATCAAATTAACTCCCCAGGGGAAGCAAGCTGTCAGCAGTTAACTGAATGATGGATGAATTGTTCTCTGAGGCCACATACAACTCACAGATAATTTCTCAAATATTTCCTTTTTCTTGTATCAAATTGAAGCTTTGCTTTTCACCTATATATTTGTGCCTCAGCCCACATCTGAGATTTGATTTACATCCTTATCTTCTTAGTCCCCAGGGTCTCATATAGATTTTGTAATTTACCTTTATCTTTATGGCTGTCTGTTCTCAGCATATTCCTCTTATACTGGTGATTTATAGGCTGAGCCCTGTCATCATCAACAACGTAAACTCCCTCCTATCTAACCCACTTTTTTATTAATTGTCACAAACTTATTTGTCAAGGCTTGTCATTATTAATTTTGTCATAATTAGATTAAGGGTGAAGGAATATCTTATCTATGCTGAGTGCAACTGAAAAACAACCCATCAGCATTACTAGGGATTTTTTTTTTAGTAAACAGAGGAAATCCTACCAGTATTAATTCTGCCCACTATATAAATAAGCAATAAAAGAGTTTAGAATGTTAATATGGAGAAATCACATTCTGTGCTTTGCCTAGTGCATGTTTCATAGTTTGATGTCAACCAATTGCTAAATCAAGCAGTGATGAAAGGGTTGCATTTTAATTTATCCAGCAGTGCCTGGCTTACTGCCAAGACAATGGGCTCACTGCTCTTATACAGGCAATATACTAGTACATTTATATTAGAATCAAATTTTATTAGGTCATTAAAATGTGTCTGGTTTCTTATGAACTCCATATCTGCACTCAAAGGAAAGGCAATGACAATATAACTAGGAAAAAGGTTTGGGTTTTTTTTTATTTTATTGGAATCTTAATATCTACTTTTATGTTTATGGTTCTTGAGAGGCTACACTGGTGTATGCTGAATAGATCATTCTCATGCAAACACCGAATACTCCACATTTTTGGCCATTTGGCTTGTTTTGGCTATTTTTCTACATCAAAGAAAGCAGATGATCATCTGTAGTTGGCATCAATCCTCTTCTTGAAATTTAGCTTGCTATATGGTAATTTGCAGCAGTTAACCTTTTCCTAATTTCTTTCTGAGCATGCAAGTCACTTAAATGCAGGAGCAGCTCTTGCATACTGGTTCTTACCCTATGCCCTGGTTTTGGCTGGGTAGGTAATCTTCTTCACAGTGGCTGGCATGGGGCTGTGTTTTGGATTTGTGCTGAACTCAGGGTTGATAATACTGAGGTGTTTTTGTTGTTGCTGGACAGGACTTGCACAGACCCAAGGCCTTGTCTGCTTTTTGTACTGCCAGGCTTGTAAGGAAGTTGGGGGTGCCTGAGAGGCTGGGAGGAGACACAGCCAGAGCAAGTGATCCCAGCTGACCAAAGGGATGTTCCAGACCCTGTGACATCATGCTCAGTATACACAGTGGAGGGAAGAAGAAAGGGAGGAATATTTGGAGTGATGCCATTTGTTTTCCCAAGTTACTATTATGTGTGCTGCAGCCGTGCTCTCCTGGGGATGGCTGAACATTTGCCCACCCATGGGAAAGGTGGAAAAAATTCCTTGTTTGGCCTTGCTTGTGGGTGGGGCTTTTGCTTTCCTAATTAATCTGTCTTTATCTGAACCCCTGAGTTTTCTCACTTTTATCCTTCTGATTCTCTCCATGATCCTGCTGATGGGGAAGTGAAGAAGTGGATGTGTGGGGCTTAGTGCTGGCTGGGGTTAAACCACAACACCCCAATACTGCCCTGCCCTTAGAAACTTATTTGTTGTACAATGTACATCAGAAAACAGTAACACCTAGTAGATGTACATCAAAAATGTTAGGGACATGCTTTAGAACTGAACAGAATATTTTTTTTTATTAAGATTTGCACTAGTATGCCTTTTCTCCTGCCAATTTGTTTCTTTACCTAATTTTGTTTTTCCATAGGTAATTGCAGCTTGCTTCTCTTTTGATTTTTTTTTTTTTCACCAGGAGAACTGGGATACTCTTCACAGCCATCATGGAATTCTGGTATGGAGGAAAAAGAATGGAGATTTTCTCTTTAGAGCTGCAAGTAGAACAAGTTTTATTTTATAGAGTGAACCAGTGCAACCCAGTCAAGCACATGTTCTTTCATGACTACAGCCTTGGGTGGATTCTTAAAATAGTACTCATTATAGTTATTGCATCAAAAAGAATTTAGGGCTGTTTTCTTCAATTAAAATAATTGTGAAATTTGGCTGAAACCTATTTCTAAATATTGTTTTCCTGAAAAAACCTTAAACTTACAGAACTTAGTGCCATGCCAGCCTGTCTGTTCTCTATTGCACTCTAAAACTCTTCCAACATAGTCCATACAAGGTTTTTAACTCTCCTTCAAATGTTTCTTCACAAAGAGTTACTAGCAAAGGTCTGTACATTTTGGTGAAAACCAGCAGTCCCTGTTTAATCTGTAACACACACCTATGTCCACAGAAGCAGCAGTGTACCATGCTTAGGAGCAGTGAGTTTTACCTTCAGATCCAGGGTTTGCCTAATGTTCAAGGAGGCAGCATTAGTTTGGGATGTATTCATTATAAACGAAATATATTATTCCAACCAAATTACCTTTCATCCTAAAATCACACATTTCTCTTTTGGAAACAATAAAGCTCCTCAGAGGTTTTTAGGTTACAGTGGTCATTACAGCCTGAATAGCACTGTCAACACTCACTTTTTAGCAACTATTACAATAATTTACTTGTAATATTGCTAACAAATCACATTGAGCTGCATTGAGACTGTACATTGTACAAACAGAATTTATATGATAATCTGAGATATGGATGCTTGCCACAGGCAGTGAGTGACAATTACCCAGACTCTGTTTTGCAGTACTCCCTCCTCCCCTCAGACAAGAACTGCTCATGCTTCCAGAAGAGCAGGATTTTCTGAAGGGAATCTGGTTCACATCCAGATGTGGGGCTGAGAAAGAGGAGGGGAAGGGGAGTGCATACAGTTCCCTGTGAGGAGGGAGAAGAGAGGAAGGGCTGAAGGCCACCCTCAAAGGCCAAGGCAGATGGAAGTGTGGGTAATGGGACATGGGATGGTGTGTCTTCCTTTCCCAAACCGATCACTGCTCCTCCTTTCCTCACTCCTTTCTTCACTCCCTTCTTCCTGGTTCTCTCTTTCCTTTTTTTTTTTTTTTCCCCTTTTGCTGTTCTTTTCTTTCATTTACTCTATCAGTCTCTGGGATTTCTATGAATTCTAGAGTAAAGACTCTGGAAACTACCATTAAGTCTCTTCCTCTTAGTAGGACCCACCACTTTTCTTACTGCTTTTCCCCTCATCAGTTATCATTTGCCAGAAGACATCAGAAACCTGGAATGGTCCTTCATTTCATTTTTTAACATATGCTATTTTTTTAAAGAGAGAATACAAAGAAATGGAGGTTTTTATCCACTCCACCTGTACAATTTAAACATGTGTCCAAGTCACTACTTGGCCCTATGGTCACAACTTAGAAGTCATCATTTATTTCTGAAGTACAAGTAACAAATAGATACACAGCACCACCTCCCTAAATTCAGAATTGCAGACAGGAATGTGTCATGACAACACTGCAGTGGGGAAACTGGCAGCAAAACAGAAGCATGCAGGGTGAGCCATGAAGAGGCACTGTGGAGCGTATCAGAGTGCAAAGCTGTACCTGCTCATTGAGCACCTGGGACCTCCTAGAAAACGTGAGCTGCAAGACCGTGTGGAACTGAACTGGCAGCTAATGGAAAACTGCTGCCAACAGCCACCACCCCTATACCTGTGCTCACAGGCTACCTTTGTAGCATGAAGAATGACACATGAAGAAAAATAACACAGGATAAAGAGTATCATTATTTTTGTTATCATCAAACATGACACATGGACCCAAGCTTTACTGACCGTTACACATGAGGAAAACCCAACTTTTGTTGGGTTATGACTGTATTACCACACCTCATATGAACACTAAATTACAGCAATTAGATAAAATAGCATCAGTGGTATCCTCATTCAGTATAATTGTTCCTTTTGAGAGATGTTTGAACCTTGTTTACACAGCAGATGTCCACCCAATATTCCCACCTTTCTCCATGCTGACATCCAGGGACCATGAGGTATGAGATCTTGCTGCAGTCTCTGGGTAGCAGTGGGTCACACAGGGTGAGAACCCCCATTCAGGATCATGATCAGAGAGGGTCCACCTCAAGATAAACGTTCAGATCAGCTGTTTTGACTCACGTTTCCAGGTGTAAATGTTCATGCAGTCTCCCCTAAGGGGAGTCATACACCATTAGGAAGGCCGTGCACAGGCTGCAAGGGCTCCCATGCCTGTGAGCACACTGCACTGTCTGTACCTCATACATAGGCAGTATTTTTGCTCCTGAACCAATGTCACAAAGTATGGGTGTATCATCTCAGCTTTGCAGAAAGCAAACAAGCAAAGAAAGCAGAATGACGTGCTGGAGTTGATGCTGCCAGGTTCAGTTCCAAGGTCTCATGATTTTCAGCTTCCTGTTGAACCCTCAGGATACAGCAGGTCTCCAGGTGAACGCTTCTCACCTCCAAGTGTTCCCTGGGGCTGACACACCACGCAAGGGGCTGCACCAGGGACTCCAGGGAACTGCAAGCAGAGCTGCCCTCACACGTGCCTTGGGTCCTCAGGGGCTGCAAAGGCTCCCCAAAGGCACAACCTCCTTACACCTGTAGAACTGAGACAGACCCCTGCAATACCTCTTTGAAAAATGGTACTCATAGGAACAACTAGAAAAGATGATAAATTGCTGCTTCACCAACTCAACTCCTTTTTATACTATATATGACATTTTCTTCACAGTAACACCCATTTTCTCTGTCCTCTCAGCTTTTCTTTCTGTATGTTATTTTATTTCTAAATTCCCTACAGCAGGTGTCATATTTCTGCTCTGTGCTCATAGGGTACCTTATGCAATGAAACCCTGGTCACTGACAGATGCACATAAATGTTGTCAATACATAAATAATAAATGGTAGCAATTCCCTGATTATACATCTCCACATGTCAGTTTAACCTGGGATCTAATTTTTATATAAGCATCCAACACATGTAAAAGCCCAGTTAAAGGATTCCCCATTTGTGCCTGCAATGAAATAAATCATCGTGTGTTTTAAATGTCTGTATTTCCAATAGCTGGTTATAAATTTCTCATATGTTTGTAAAACTTCTCAAGTGTACTACTACTGCATCAATAGGCACAGTGCTAACATTTAATTTCTCAGTGGAAAGCTTATAGACAATTAGAGAGAGATACCTTTCTTTCCCCTCTCTTTTTACCTAGATGTAACTTTATTTTGATATAAAACCATTACAATAATATTTGCTCCTTCAGGAAGCAACTTGTGGTATTTTTCACTTAATCAAACAGCCACTAGGGAGAAATTATTATGCAATTAATCAAAGTAAGTAAATTTTTTCTGAAGATGCCTCCAACAGGTGCATATTATATGCAGGTGACAGCAATACAGCAGCTTAAAAAAACCCCATATATCCTTAAAATCATAGTCTTCATAGCATTTTTATTTTCTTAAAATGTTCTTATTTTCCCTCTTCTACACATTAATAACTGAAAGTTATTTGAGGAAGAGTAAAAAGTTTACAAGCAAATAGCAGACTGCTTTATACCTAAGAAGCTTCTTAATTATAATGCTCTCATTAAAAATTAAATAAGTTAGGGAAGCAGTTTGGTGGATGGTATTGTTAAACCCACAACAAAAATTAGTCAAGCACAGAAGACAGTTTCCCATATTTTGCTGTCAGAAAACACTATAGCAAAAATAAAGCTTCTATACTGCAGCTAATTAGTTTCTCTGCAAAGTATTCATATTACTGATCAGAAAACAATAGACTTTCAGATATATTTAACACCTTTTTTTTTAATCACATTTAAGTACCTGTGACAGAACAAGTCATTTTGATTAGGTTCACTCCTAGAGCTGTGTCAGAATGTAAACTTATAATTGCACAGGAATAAAAAAAAATGAACAAGACACGAAAGCAAAAATTCTTCAATTAAGTGTTATCTTCACATGCAACTGCAGACCTCCTAGGACTTTCACAGTCATTTATGCACCAGAGAAATACTGAAATGACTTCAAATTGAGTTTTGGAAGGAGCAACAGCAAATCTTCCTCTGGCTCTCTGCCACGCCACTGTATTTCACAGTTTGCTGCTGTTCTGTCACTGTATCTCTCTAATTTAAGTCATGAATTTATTTCCGGCTCTGGAGTGATCAAAGCCTTCCCATGTAAGACAGAACATTATAATTGCCAATTTCAAAGGGTTTTAGGAAGTTTCTTCATAGATTTAAAATCATTAGCAACAGACTTGGTGCTCATCTAGTGAGCTATCTTCTAAGTCTAACACAAGCATTAATTAATTATAGGTTAGGCTAAGCCTTTAAGGTTTTGACTGCACTGGGAGCAGTGTAATATGCTTCACCTCAGCTGAAAGCCTTGGAGACATGGGGCTTTAGGGGAGCTCCGTGACTCACCAGGGAAATGCATCTCTTTGCCTCTATACCATCTAAAGCATCTGATTTGCTACAAAAAGGAGCACATGCTGCATTTTCTTCCAGGGCACTGCAGAAGTTGTTCATTCAGTTGCCATACCTGCCTGTGGCAGAAAACCTCCTGTTATTCCAACAGGGGTGGTAAAAATGCATACATTTCTTAGACTAATGATACAACTACACACTTTTCTGAAAGTGTTACAATGCACTTTTGTACGTAACTGGTTCATCTCCTGCAATACAACAAAATCAGCAACTGGTCCAAGACTGAAAGATGCAGAGACTTCGTGGGTGCAGGGTAAACAGGTAACTATTCAGAGATGCCCAGAAGACCAAGATAAGCACCAGACTGAGCACCTGACCCGGAGATACAGCAGCATTCTTCATCAGCTTTCAAAACTACAGAACACAATAGAAATCCTGCTGTTTTTTACACTGGATGGTAGCTAGACAAAATACAGAAATGTGACAGGGACTGGAATCCCATGTATCACCTTTTATGACAGACATAACCCAGTATGGGCCAACTGCTTCAAGCCAACCTACAGAATGTCTTTTCTTGCCCACTGCCCCTCCCAGACGGAGCGGCCCTTCCAGCAGTACAGGCTGCCAAACACACATCTGTGTCCACCCCAGCAGAGAGATCCCTACTGCAGCCACAGAGGGACAGTGTGGCAGGGGTGTAGCAGGGAGAGATGGCAGGGAGCCACAGCAGAGGGAGGAGACCACGGATTTGCTGCTCAGAATTTGCTGCTCTCACACAGCCACAGCTGCTGCCCTGGAGCAGGGTAGCAGGGGTGAAGAAGAGAGGGCAAAAATCTAATCTAGCACCTGGAAATGCTACATAACCACCTTATACCACCTCTTGGACTGGATAGGTACATTTTCTCTTCCAAACTTTTCTACAATTCCTATCTTCAGCCTGGTCCAGGTCAGCAGTGTTGCCCATTCCCAACTGCTGTAGTCTGTCATACTGTAGATCATACTGCCCTCCACAGCTGTGGTTCAAACCCCAGGACATGGGAAATGTTTAGGATTGCCATCTCCTGTTTCTTTGGCAATTGTTGTATTATTAGATGATGGTGGGAAGTGTCCAGTATCAGCATTGTATAGCTGCTTTAGGAGTAGTAAGATCAACAATTGTAAATGTCACAGTCTAGCTATCTAAACAAGATGTGTCAGCATAGTTATTTCCAATATGTGGCCCTGAGAGGCACGTCCCAGGTAGTCTTTTTTTCACATTTTATATCTACACTGATCTTTATTTTACCAGCCAAGCTTGCATGTCCCCATACAGGGTATGCTGGCCACTGTGAGTCCCAGTCTATGTACACCCAGCATCTTGAGTTCCACTGCAAGATGATGAAACCTTTGATATAATCATGTTCAGAAAAGGTTGACTTTCCTGTTGAAATTCAAGTGAACAACAGATTTCAGGGTTATGTGTGTTTCGAAAAGCTCTTGCACATCATTTAACTAATGAAGCAAACCATGAAAACCTGTATGACAGTTTTGTTCAAATACGTTCTTTACAATTGTGATAGAATAGCTGGATCATATTAGTTAGAAAAAGCTGATTAACTCATATTACCTTACCAAAAACAGGATTTGAATTTCCTGCTGCTCCATATACATTTTCCTGTATTTCACTTGACTGCATGTAACCTGAAACTATTTGTTTTGCTTCACTGCCTTACTAGCTTCACCAGATTTAGCTGAACCTGTCTTCTTCCATTCAGCAGGGCAATTAGGATATTTTAATCTGCTCTAAATTGCACTTGCAGTATGTTTCATTATGATGAATCTCTTTTCCTACAGTAAACACATAGTTGCAAAAGCTAATCAGATCGTATAAGATTCACACATATTCCTAACAATAGGGCATTTCTGTTCCTGTTGTCATTTTTCACAGAATCACAGAAACTTTAAGGTTGGAAAAGACCTCTAAGCTGACTGAGCCCAACCACAAGGTCCATCACTTTATCATATCCCCCAGTGCCACCTCCACATGTTTTTTTTCAATACTTTCAGGAACAGTGACTCCACCACCACCCTGGGCAGCCTGTTTCAATGCCTGACTACCCATTCAGTAAAGACATTTTTTCTAATATCTAATCTAAACCCCTGTTTTCATGAGTACAGCCACTGCTCAGACAAGTCTTTAGAAGATTTTGTGTCACAGTCTTATCATTCACACAAAAAGTTTGGAACTTCCCATACAGACAGAGATGACTACTGCCACATGGAAATATACTTTGTCTGCTGATTCATGCATTAAAAATCACACAGTGGATAGCAAAAAACCCAGAAAATACTGAAAAAAAGACTCAGATTAAAGGATATCTTTGCATAATCCTCAGGAAATTTTCATGGATGTATTTTTCACTAATGGATTAAAAGAATAATTTCTAGGCTAAGTATTCCTGAATGAATTCTGTTGAATGTAATATTGTCTTGACCCCTGGTCAAATACCTACATATTTTCTAAACATAGAAATCTTCTCTGTCTCTCATCAAAACATATCAAAAAATAAACCTTTGAAACTGATTAGGTAACAGTGCAGAAAATAAAACTCACAGAGAAACAAAATAAGGAATTTACATTTTTTGCCCAGTTTTTGGTTAGTTCTAATACATATTGATTTATGTTTGTTTGATTTTTAACCATACAGAGAAAGCAGTAAGCAAAACACAAATTCCTTTTTCTTCATCCCAAATAAAGGAGGAGGACCAAACAGGGAAGAAGAATTGCATCAGATTTGTAAGAATGGCACTTTAACAGGGGTGCAGAAAACAGTCAAGGAGAACCCTTACAAAGTTGCTGGAGTAATTTTGCATGAGTAAAATACCATGTAACTGCCTGTGTCTTTGGAGAAATGTGCACGTAGAGAGAAATGGGGCTGACAGAGAGGCCAAACCATTTACATGAGAATATGAGAGGTGGATGTGGAGAGGATTAATGAGGAATGGGCAGATGAGCCTGAGGATACTCTCAGAATTCAGCCAGTGAAAGATTTGACACTGAAATAAAATGAATTAAAGTCTCATATGGTTGTATCAGGTGTGAGAGTAAGAACACTGCCAGTTCTCTGGGATTTTCAATTGGCTGGTATTTTAATTCTATCACTACCCCTGAAGTCATACAAGCACATGAGCAATTTCAAATATTTTCCCTTAAAGGAGGTTTTTTACCTTATACTTCTACAAGTAATCTTATTTAAAACAGCAAATGGTCAACAGCCTCAAAACACAATAGCTAAACTCAAAACATAAATTTTTAAGTCTCGTGACTTTATATTGTATTTATGAAATATAGTCTCCTATTTATATTTTTTCTTTCTTTGACTGTATATATTTTGAAATGCTGACATACTTGAGATGCTAAGTGAGCACTCATTCCCTAGTACCTCAGCTTACAAATGTACCAGTCCATCATGAGGAATGACTGGTTTATGTTGTTTTTGTGGGCAGCTGGCTGGCACAGCCAGATGCACACTGCTCAGTTTTCTTACTTAGCACAGTGTGAAACTGTGCCATGCTACTTATAGACAGGAATTCAATGTTCTCTCCTGCTTCAGGTGTCTCAGGCTCTTAAAAAAATGGTACTCTACAATTACAAAAAAACCCCAAAAAACACAAAACAAGAACTTTAAAAAAAACCAAAATATCATCCCCCCTGAAAAAAGAGCACCAAAACAACAACAACAAAAAAACCCACAAAAAAACAAACAAACAAACAAAAAAACCCCCAAACAACAAAAAAAAAACCCAAAAACCAAAAAAAAAAAACCCACCAGAAAAATAGGTTAGCTTTTTGCTCCCACATTGGAAACACTTTTCAGAATTCCACTGCTGTAATCACAGAATCATTGGGTTGGAAGAGACCTTCAAAATCATCGAGTCCAATCCATGCACTAACAACTCAACTAAACCATGGCACCCAGTGCCACATCCAGTCTTTTTCTAAACACATCCAGGATGGTGACTCCACCACCAACACTTTCAGTCCTTTATCACTCTTTCTGTAAAAAACCTTTTCCAAATATCCAGCCTTGGTATTTCCCTTGGCACACCTTGAGACTGTGTCCTCTCATTCTGTCAGTTGATGTCTGGAGAAAGAGACCAACCCCACCTGACTGCAACCA
>VXBR01012241.1:329862-346284 GCA_013400215.1 Cisticola juncidis | reverse complement strand
TTGTGAATGGGAGTCACACTGGCCAGCTTCCAGTCATCTGGAACCTCACCAGTGAGCCACGACTGTTGGTAAATGATGGAGAGCGGCTTCAGAAGCTCATCAGCCAGCTCCCTCATCACCCTGGGATGGATCCCATCTGGGCCCACAGATTTATGAACATCCAAGCAGCTCAGCAGTTCTCTGACTGCCTCCTCCTGGATAACAGGGGCACCATTCTGTTCCCTGACACCTACCAACCACCAAGACATGCCATCTTCCCATTAAAGACTGAAGCAAAGAAGGTCTTAAGCGCTTCTGCCTTCTCATCTGCAGTTACTAAGTTCCCTCCGGCATCCAACAGAGAACAAAGGTTGGTCTTACCTTTCCTTTTGCCATTAATATATTTATAAAAACATATTTTATTATCCTTAACAAAAGTTGCCAAATTAAGTTCTGAGCTTTGGCCTCCCTAATTTGTTTCCTACATACCCTAGTAACCCCCTTAAATACCTCCTGATAGATGTGACCTTCCTTCCAAAGATGATGCAGCCTCTTTTTTCCTAAGTTCCTTCAAAAGCTTGTTGTCCATCCAGGCTGGACATTTGTCTCATCAACTCATCTTTCGGCACACAGGGACAGTCTGTTCCTGTGCCCTCACAATCTCTGTTTTGAAGCACACCCAGCTTTCCTGGACTCCTTTGTTTTTGAGGGCTGATTCCCAAGGAACTCTCTGAATAAGTCTCCTAAACAGGCCAAAGTCTGCCCCCCAGAAGTCCAATGTGAAAGTGTTACTGATGTTCCTCCTGATTTCACCAAATATCAAAAACTGTAATTTCATGATCACTGTGATCATGATCATTATCACAGCCTCCAACCACCACACCTCCCACCAGCCCATCTCTATTTGCAAACAGGTTTAACACAGTCCCTCACTAATGTGAAGGGCAACCCCTCCACCTCGTTTCCCTTTCCTGTCTCTTCTGAAGAGCTTGTAGCCATCCAGTGCAGGGCTGTGAGCTGTCCCACTACGTTCCCGTGATGGCAATTACATCATAGCTTTGCTGCTGTACCATGGCCTCCAGCTCTTCTTGTTTGTTACCCATGCTGCGTGTGTTAGTATATGTGCACCTCACTTGGGCTACTGATTTCACCCCTAACTCAGGCTTACCACCCTTGGGCCTGCTTCCAGACAGCCCAGCTGCATCCCCTTTCCCCTTCAAATCTAGTTTAAAGTCCTCTCCATGAGTTCTGACAGCTAGCTCATGGGCTAAAATCACTCTCTTCTCTAACAGAGAGATGGAGCTTTCTCTAACAGAGAGATGGAGCTCATCCAGTTCCAGCAGACCAGGTACCACAAAAGTTAGCCTATGATCAAAGAACCCAAAATTCTGCTGATGACACCAGCCCTTGAGCCACTTGTTGATAATGCAGGCTCTCCAATTACCATTTTTCTCAGCCACCAAAGGGACTGAGCAGAACACCACCGGTGCTCCTGCCTTATCAACCACTTGACCCAGGGCCCAGAGGTCCCCTTAAATTGCCCTGACCCTCCTCTTTTCAATCTCCTCACTGCCAGCCTGGAGTACCAGCAGTGCGTGGCTGGAGGANGATGACACCAGCCCTTGAGCCACTTGTTGATAATGCAGGCTCTCCAATTACCATTTTTCTCAGCCACCAAAGGGACTGAGCAGAACACCACCTGTGCTCCTGCCTTATCAACCACTTGACCCAGGGCCCAGAGGTCCCCTTAAATTGCCCTGACCCTCCTCTTTTCAATCTCCTCACTGCCAGCCTGGAGTACCAGCAGTGCGTGGCTGGAGGACTGAATCAGCCCAGGGAGTCTCTCAGTCTCTTCCTGTACCCAGGCCCCAGGGAAGCAGCAGACCTCCCTGTGGGATGGGTCTGGTTGACATATATTGACCTCTATTCCCCTCAGAAGGGAGTCACCCACTATGATTACCCTTCTTTTCTTTTTAATGTTAGAGGTAGTGATCTGTCTGACAGATGAAATGTAATTGAGAGGCCCACTGGAAAGATAATTTTCTTCTATGCCATCCAGCTGACTCTCCAGATCCAATTTCTCATACCTGTTCTGAAGTGGCACCTGGGTAGGTGATGGGAGTCAGGAGGAATTTTTATTAGCCCCCCCAGCAGGGACTCATTTCCACTCCCCTTCATCAACCAGGTGCCCTCCTATTGCCCAACTGTGGGAGGCATGGGAGCCCTCTGACTCCTGGTGGGTGTCCCTCAAGGATGGAAGGGCACCTTTCACTTTCCCTAATACTCCTCAGTCTTTCAACTTCCACCCCAAGCTTGGCCACCAGCAAAAGGTGATCATTCAACTGTTCTCAGTGCAGGTAGGCTTCTCCTGCAAGGTCCCTGGTACTGCTGAAAGGCTCAAACACTCCACACAGGCAGGGGTTTGGACAGACACAGCCCTCGTGGAGGCTTCTACCTGGTTATATACACTTTTACTAACTGCAGGTTTTGATGGTGTAAAAACCATTACTAACAAAAAATCCCCAANGTCCCTCAAGGATGGAAGGGCACCTTTCACTTTCCCTAATACTCCTCAGTCTTTCAACTTCCACCCCAAGCTTGGCCACCAGCAAAAGGAGATCATTCAACTGTTCTCAGTGCAGGTAGGCTTCTCCTGCAATGCCCCTGGTACCACTGAAAGGCTCAAACACCCCACACAGGCAGGGGTTTGGACAGACACAGCCCTCGTGGAGGCTTCTACCTGGTTATATACACTTTTACTAACTGCAGGTTTTGATGGTGTAAAAACCATTACTAACAAAAAATCCCCAAACCAACCAATCAACTAAAACACAACAAACTAAAAACCCCATAGCAGGAGGAAACCAGCAACACTGCCTGCTTGCCCTGCCCGTGTGAACTACAGCACAAACTGCCATGCCATGCCCATTTGCCCACTCCCATGATAAGAAACCTTCAAATTTTCAGTATAAACTTGCACATTGCAGTTTACAGTCATTTGGGTCTGTGTAAGCTCTATCCTAAAACTTATATAGATCTTCTGGAGCTTTGTCTCCTTTTTTTTTTTTTTTTTTAAACACAAGCCTAAAGTGTGTTAGAAAAAAAAAAACCCAAAAACAACAAAAAGTCAGTTTTTCTGCAACATTGCAAGATACATGAAATTCAGAGGTAGTGACCAAAACTCAAAGATATAAAGAGAGAGGCAAGCACAGACCACACAAGCCTCTCCCCAAACTCTGTGCAAATGACAGGTGGATGGGTGGTGTGGCAAGTGCACCGTTCAGCATGACACATCACAGACACCTAACTGGAGTGCTCCAAGAAGCTGGAATAAGGCTCCTAGGTCTCCCAGCAAGTCCCAGCCTGACAAATGTGTTAGTTATCATCCTTAGACATGCCTATCACAATAAGAATTACAAAAGGTACTGACAGAAATAACTGGTATACACTTGAAACTAAATAACTTTTCTAAATTAAAGTGATCTAGAAATAGATCAAACACAGTTGGTCAGTTTGGGATGGAGCCTGAAGAAAAATTGCACAAAGTAATATTAGGTCCTTTTTATAAAGCCAGCTGTTACTTCTGATCATTAGCTATTTAGTCTCAGCAAGCAGATGTTTTTCTTTTTGGGAACTTCTGCTGAAATCATGGGAGTTCAGCATATAAAGCAACTGAAGAATCAAGTCTTTTTGAAATGCTGATTTTAAAAGCTTAATTTTTCCTCAAAATATTTGCTTTAGCTTTCAAAAAGCTTTCAGTTCCTTTGGTATATGCTGCTCCTGCAGAACATTACAAATTTATCTTAAGGATTTGACAGCTTTGAAAAATGGCATTATTTTTAGAAAAATATATTCTGAAGAATTATGACACAAACCAGTCTAAATCTCAATGAATTCAATAAATCCTTTCATTTTCTTTAGGAAAATATTTAATTTGATCTGGACAGCTTATTAAAAAAAAAAATCTGTTCTGATTAAAAGAACTTACCATGACTAAGAAAATTTTAAATGAGTCAGGAATTCTTTGTCACATCCTGTTACAGAATCTACAAAATGATATCTTTCACTAAGATACACTGATGTGATTTATTTTTATGCATCATCCTTAATTTATTAGCTTTTGAACAACAATTTTTGTAGCACCATTTTAACCCAGTACTCTGGGTTAAAAGAACTAAAAGTACTAAAAGTAATAAAAGTACTCTGGACGTCTCTTACTTTGCCCTTCCAAAGTCACTCTTTAACCAAATCTTCCCTGCTTTATTCTTATCCTATCTCAGCAAACAGATAAATGAGGCAGTGAAGATGCGTAACTTTTTAAATGTTACCTACTTTATATTTCAGCCTTCAGGTAATCCAGTATTTAGCAGAAGTTTTTTTGCCAATGAGGATGACAATTCCCAGCCAAATTACTAATGGATATAGTGCTCCCAAAAACTCCTAATGAAATCTCTCATTGGTCAGGTGAGAAGTCCCAGAAGCTTCATACAGAAATATGAATTGCTGAATGCAACCTGCACATTAGGATCTTTAACATTCAATATCCCAGAGAAAATTTAAAAGTAACTATTACATTCTTTATCTTTAGTGAAACATAAAGGGCAGTAAAAAACCCCAAACATGTCACCTTATACAACTAACTCGAAGCTGTAAAAATCTAGACAAGAAAATAGTGCTTTTTATACGGCAAGTAGCCAAACCATATCTAGCCTATTTTTTAGCTGTTGAATCTGAAACTGTGGTGCAAAAGATGTACTCAATAGCCTTGACTTGGCTAAAGATTCAAGTACAAGATGGCTTTAGAGAATTACCCACCTGCCAGGCAAGAGCAGTAAGTTCCAGGGCCTTGAAGTTCAGGCTGCCCCACTGCCTTTAGGTGATCTAAGCAGCTGAGTGCAGTAACAAGCAACTGGCTTGCCCAAATGGTACTCAGCTGACCAGGACAGCTGATGTAAAATGATGGAAAAACTTCTGAGCTTTGCCCACCTTTGAGAGGTTAGTCTTTCAGAAGTGCAGCCTAGAGTTCCCTTCTTTAAATAAGTATCTGCAACTATTAAAGAAAAAAGCAAAATCTGACCTTTTTTAGAGCACAACCGGAGAAAAGGCGGGGCAGTGATTCATGCATTGTATCCAGCAAGCAGATAATGAAATACTGAGTAGGAGCAGGCATAAGAACTCATATTTCCTATCTTGCTGTAGTGCCATACTAATTCAGAAATCTTGCTTCAGAAGCCCGAAGTGGATGCTTAAGGAACAGTAAGAAAAAGGCAAACTTATATGCTGGAAAAATTTCTCGCAAACTCTCCCAGGTTCCATTCCCAGCTCCCAAAATTCCTGAAATAGATGTGGTTTCCAACTGCTTAGCAACCCTCTTTCAAGATTTCACCCAGAATCCTCCTTTTTTCTTTCTTTCTTTTTTTTTTAATATGCTAAATGGCTTCATATTGAGGTAAACATTCCTCTAGAAATAGAAAAACCAAAGGTTGTGGGATTCTTGTTGTATTAGTTGAAAGACAGTTGTTTTTGTACTGTTGTTTTTATACGGTTATTGTACAGTTATTGTACAGTTTTGTAACCCCCAGCTTTTGTTAACTTACCAGTTTTAAGTTATATTACAGCTCTGAGACCCTAATTCCTGTTCCCCTGCCGTCCCCTTCCTGCGTGGCCTCCGCTGCTCCCCACCAGGAGTCAGAGACTCCACCTTCGCTGCTGCCACTCTGCTTCCATAGCAACGGGCCCTGCCATTGCTGCTGCTACTTCGAGGGCTACTTCGTCACCGTGGCTACCCTCCATAACTTGTTACAGTTGCTAGCCCCACTTTGAATGCAAAGACCTCATAGCCCCAGAGGACATTGCTCTGCCCGGTAGAGGGGAATAAACCTCCTGGACAGCTGACCAGCGCAGAGTGGGAGCTTGCGGGGGGCACAGGTGAACTAGGAAGATCACCCAGCTACTGAAGGGAGCCACTTCCTCTCTCGCCCTCACCTACGATGAACTCGACGACAGAGACACCCCTGGACCGAGCGAGCTACAACGAGTTTCTACACGCTCCCGTGAAGAGAGAAGCCCCGGATCTGCGGCAGCAGTGGCAGCAGTGGCACCAGCAGACCCGACGGATCCTCCTCCGCGGCCTAGACTCTGTGGGATCAGCGCCGGCGTGCGCAGCCCCCCGAGCCCCCTTCCTAAAAGAGCTGATAAATAAAGGCGTTGTGCTGGAGCAGAAGGTCTCCTGGCCCTGTTTATAACACATATCACACAAGGAGTATGAAAAATCTCATTTGACAAAACCTCATGTTTGAAGACAGAAGGTGTACGTTCAAATCCCTTTATGTCAGATCAGGCCTTCTCTCTAGACTGTCCGGGTAAAAGGCTTCAGTGACTGGGCTACAACATGAGAAGGTGGCACAGCCTTGTCCTTTGTCCTGAAGGGAAGCAGCAGCAGCCAGATGAAGACACTTGATTCTGTCAGCATATATTTAGGGAAGCCTTACTGACTTAAGGCTCAGGAAAGTCCTCTGAAAGGACATTTGCATTTGGATCAAATGAAACTTTGGAGTTCGAGGCACTGAGATACACACAATATGGTAAGGCAAGGAACATGCAGGTGAAGAACTATAGCTGCCTGAAAACTTCCCTGGAAGCCATCAGGTATGAACAAGTAAGGGAACCTTTTGATTAAAATTTTGGGTTCAGACCCCTAAGTTACACAGGCATCCCACTTCCATTGCCGAGTGTTCCCCATCAGATGTAGGATAGTACTTCCATCATCCTCGCGACTTTCACCACAATAATGATTTCTGAAATTAACTAACTCAAACAATAGCCCCTGGGGTCTTCAAACAGTAATGAAAAATACTGATTTGTAGGGTGGAATATAGCTACTTCCAGTGGATGAAAGAAAACCAAAGTCAAGCATGGGCAAGATGCAGAAGGCAATAGGAGCTTTGAAGAGGCGTGCCCTATCTAGAATAATCTGAAACTTTTACACAGTGTCTGCTTTACTCAAAAAGTCTATTATTTCACTTTTATCAGATAGCACCACAATTACCACCAGTGATACAAATAAACCATCACCTTGTTTCTAAAATTTCCAGTTATTTCCAGTTTAGCCTCAAGACTGAATTGATCAACATCAGTAATTTATATTCAATGAGGAACCTGTACCATACCTTCCTACAAAAGTATTCTGCCACCAACAGCTCCTGAACAACCTGCAGGAGCCAAGTTTCATTTATAGTCCCAGCCTCTTTGAAATATTTGCTATCTTTCATTTAGTGGATCTTGTTTATTTAATACTGTAAGTCCTTTTCTTCCTGTAGATTCATCTTTCTAATACAGAAGGCTTGACATGTATTCAAAAAGGTAACTTTTGTCTTTATGGGAAAAGAAGCTTATTGAATAGCCAGAGGATGTCTTGTACAGGAAAGCCACATAAATGGTGCAAGAAACTGTGAGAACTGAGCTATTAAATGGGAGCTGGGGGCTCCGGAACTGCCACAGACTCCAGGCCCTACGGGGAATACTGAGAAGCACAGCACATTTGAAGAGGAATTGAAATTGTCAGGGAAAGAACAGAATCTGCTCACCCTTAAATTCCTATTTAGAGATCTCATAGTGGGAAGTAGCCAATTAAATTATGAGCACCAAAACTCTAGGAATAGCCTTCCTTAAGAAATGGGCAAGTGCCTATTTTTATTAATTCATATTCTAATTTACAGATATATATATATATGTATATATATATATACAGATTATAATGATAATATTTTCAAATTACTATCTTATTTATATATATATATTATTTAATTTCTCTCCAGGAATCCAGATAGAAGTGTAAATTCAGAGATGAACTAAGGCCAAATGCAATTGAGAAAACTCTCCCTATAAATTGTAGTGATTCAATGTTGAAAACTACCTAAAATGCTTTAGATATGTCCTACAGATGACTAGTGTGCTGAATAAATTTGGCTACACTGACCTTAATTCTAAAATTCCACTCATTTCATCCCTTTTCATACCTGACACTATTTGAACCTAAAATAAATCCATGCTGTATATTTAGATTTGGAAATCTATAAATCTCTATGGTACAAAAATGCATAACATATATATAGCCAAAATACAGATGCCTAAAGTAGAATATAAATCAGTTCTAAAATTCTTATTTTTTGTTTTAGCTCTTATGTTTTAGATATGTCAGGATTAAACTTCTCCATAGGAGCTATGTAACATCATCCATAGGAACATACAATCCTAAGCATAAAACGTGCTAAAGCATTAGAAGTAGTATACATTAATATTAGTGTGATATAATTCAGTTTGAAGTGTGCCAAATAACTGGCCTACAACAATATTGTCAAATTAAGAGGTCGGTGCAAAAAAGAAGGATCAGATCCTAACAGTCTAATGGCTTACTGAGTCTGAACATGTGGACATGAGAATGAACACAAAGTGTGATTTGATTTAGGAAGCCAAAGGAGTGCTCTGCTTTAGATTCTCATAATTTTTAGTTGTGACCATCCAGTAAACAGGACACAGAAGTTGCCTTCATGTTGATAGTGAGGTGCATGCTGCCTGACAGCTTGGAAATACTGTCCTGATGTCAGCTGTATAAGAAAATTAAGAATATTTAGGGAACTATTACCACCTTTGCGCAAATAAAGTCATAGCACAGGGATGCCAGAAGAAAACTAAAAATGAGAGATTTTTTTCTAGAGTGAGAAGTTAAACTGAGACACAACTAATTAAGCAATTCATAGACTAATGAGTTGCATTTTTAAAGTCAAAACCCTGGTTGAGGCCAGACAGTGACAGCAGTAGGATGCAGATTAGCTAATTCTAGAGACACTTTGTACTTTATTTGGGGAAACCCATACATTTTGCTAATGAGAACATGGAATATTTTTAACCCTTGCCTAAATATTTACACTTCTTTGACTCAAATTTAACCACAATCCAGTGTAATTTGTTAACTTCATTTTCCTATGAACATTTTCTTGCCTACACATAGTCTACTTATTGAAAAGGCTCCAGGTATTACTTCCATAGGAACAAGGCAACAAAAAGTACAAAAAAGGCATATCTCATTGACTTTCAGGCTACATGGAACACATCAGTAACCTACAGAAGATTTTCAAAGAATATTTCACTCTGAGATATATGCAGGATGAAGATTACAGATTCATAAATTTCTCTTTTAAAATAAAAATGTAAAAAAACAAGTGAATTGTCCATGTAGTTTGTCCCTTAATTTGTTTTTTTTTTTTCCTTTTAATCTCAGTAAAAGAAAGGATTTAATAGGAAATCTCTAACCACATAGTAGTGTTCAAAAACAATTGCCCAGGATTTCTTATGAGCTGTTACTTGGTTGAATAGCATCTCACTCCACAGGTTTCATTGAACTTCACTGAATGGCACTGAGAGTACTCAGATAATACCCTGCTCCATAAATAATTACATCAGCTCTCGATGTAATCACGTTCCTCGGTTTCAGTAACTCTGTGAAGGAAGGTGCTGTTCATAACTCAGCAGGGATATTAAAATTAAGCCCCTAAGCATTCCTTCAGTAAGACAAAGAATGAACTGTCCCTCTCTTGTAATTCCTAGAACTTTTTGCCTCCATCTGCTCTAACAGTTTATTTCTCAGTAAGGCTGACTTGGCTGCCTTGTCTTTTTCAGACACATATGAGACTGATGAATCTCATATCGCGATGAATCCCTAATGAATCTCCCAGTGCCAACAGCAAATCTCCCAATCAGATTCCCTAGGAAGGACCACTTTTAAAGCTCTGTACCAGACCAGCTAAGGACTCAACAACAGTTTTTTAAGCTACAAGCAAATGAGGTTGGGATCTACATGCTGCCTAGCCTCATACTAATAAGCACAGGCTCCACAATGCAAAGGCAGATTGCCATGCTCTCCAGCAACAATCTATTCACAGAGCCCTGGGTCTGGTTTCTTCTGCACTAGAAATATTTAATGGTAAGAGCCAGACAGTCCCATCCAGTTCTCTCTCATCAAACTCTTGTAAAGATACATTTGTGGTATACAATGATTTATTGTATATTTTATGAAAATAAACCCCAACCAACCAAACAAAAAACACAGAATAAAATGGTATCAGGATTCTAAGTACTGGTTTCTATGAACTAATGCAATCACATTATAGCGTATTTGTTATGGAGAGGTAATTAAACAGGAACATATTCAAATGAAATCTGGTTACATCAATCTAATGGTCTGTACAGGGTGTTCATTTTTGGAAGCAATCATACTTTTCACACTGAGAAGTCAAGCTCCTGAGTCTTCAGAATGATGCACCACTGAGACCAAATCAATCCACTACATCTAGAAACGGGGTCCTCTCAGGTCGGGTTTGAAAACACTAGTATATCAGTCTAGAGAAACAAAAAAGTAGCAGCACTTACATCTTATGTACAGTAGAAAACCTTTTCCCATCCTGTCAGATCTTGTAAATTCATGAATATAACATACATATGCACAAGTACCTAAACATTACATTCCATAAACCCAGCATATTTCTAGTAAGATGCTAGATGAAATTATTTAAAAGAAAAGAAAACAAAAGGTTACAAAAGTTACATTTATATCTTGAATTGCTTCCAGTGTGATAGGATCACCTGAATAGGGAAGTTCTTTCCAAAATTTAATTGAGTTGTATTATGTTATGATCATATCACCATATACTTGATCTGTTCTCAAACATTTTCATATACCTTCCCATACATGTAAAAGCACCTGCTAATTTTTTTCCATTAAACAGACTTGGGAATACATTTGATTTTATGAAACAGATCGGCAATGTAAAAAGACATTATTAAAGCTTATCCAAAGTTTTTTAACAGGCAATTCTTTGCCATAGTATAAGAGAATTAATGGAAATAAAGGATTTGGACCAAAGGATTTGGACCAAGTACCCTATTTTTAGGGAAAGGTTAGTTTAAAAGTGACATGAAAGTGACATTAGTGGTTTTCAGTTAATGAAATGTTAAAAATGTTATTAATGCCCTTAAAAAGACAATATATTTTAACTTAAGATCAGTTACATTCATCACTCTTATAGTTGAATCATTCCACAGTATTCTCTGAAAAGAGACAAAAATATATTTCCCATAAAATAAAAAAATATTTTTCTCTAACTAGCAGAACTTGGTACAAAATTGCTCTCTCTGAGAGTGAAACCTAACCCCGATCTTTGTTTATAGAGCTGCATGGTTTCAGAAGCAGCACCACCTATTGGGTGACAAATGTAGGTTAGTGACTACTTTGTCACCGCAGACCCATTGTAAGACTGGTTTGTACACAGAGAGGTGAATCTCCCAAGTTCCTCACACTGAAATATACAATGCCAACCGGTATCTTCTGGTGATCTATTTGATAAGAGCTTGTAAATTCAAAACGGTCATCCAAAAGGATACAAACCCTACCACATAAGCTGCTAGTGTTTATTTGATTAAGAAGTACTGAAGAGAGCACTTCTAACAGCATTAAGTGGCTCATGCTGGTTATAATAACCATCTCATCATGTAACAGGGAACTGCATGGTTTTTAGATGCACTCCAGTTGCACAGGTCTGCTTGAGCTGAAAATGAATTTGGTTATGTAAGCAGTCCTACTAACATCTATATATGAATCCATATTCTGTACGCGGAGTCCCACGTGAAGGAACGACTCGCATGTTGCAAGGTTTAGGGCAACCACTGACGCTGCCCGTTCAGGGAGAACGAGTCCTTTTTTGAAGTGAAATTTCGCACCATCCCCTTCTCTTCGGAACAGTTCATGCGAGACCCTAAAGTGGCACCTCACGTCCCACGTCCTCAGAGCAGCTCGGTATCAGCATTGCCGGGCATGGATTTTCTCTCTCCCCCTGTCACGGGCGCACCTGCGGTGCAGGGAGCGCAGCGGGGCCGCACCCCAGGGAGAGCAGAGGCAAGGCGGGCTGGGAGCCCCGCTCGGAGCAGCCCGCCAGTGCCGGAGGGGGCGCGGGGTACCGCGCATCCCCGGCCCGGCGGCGGAGGTACAAGGGGCAGGAGAAATGCTCCCACCCGTGGTGTTGACAGCGTGTTTTCCCGGTGTGGAATAGGCACGGACTTCGCCTGAGTATCTTGGTAAAAGGGATCAGAGAAACCAAAACCCACCGGAGCCCGGGGAGAAAAGTCGTTCCGAAGCCCGAAGATGAATTCATGCAGAGATCACTCACCCACTCTGAGGATACAGATGAGCTGGATGCAGGCAACCAAGCGCCCGAGAATGAGCATGTCCAAATCGTCCCTCGCCTCCTTCCGACTGNAGCGCATGGCGGGGGCCGCGGACGGCTGCGGGAGCGCGGGTGTGCGGGGTGCCCGGGCGGGTGCGTGTGCGGCCGTGCGCTCGGTGTGTCTGTGGCGAATGTTTGTGTGTCGTGTGCGCGCCGTGTATGATCGTGTGCGCGGGGGGGCGGGACCGCGCTCCGCTGGGCGGGAGCGCACGTGTGCGCGCGTGTGAGGGTGTGCGCGTGGGGGAATATGTGTACCTGTGAGAGTGAGTGTGTGTGTGTGTGTGTGTGTGTACCTGTGAGAGTGTGTGTGTGTGTGTGTGTACGTGTGTGTGTGCGAGTGTATGTGTGTACCTGTGAGAGTGTGTGTGTGTGTGTGTGTGCGAATGTGTGTGTATGTGTACGTGTTGTGTACCTGTGAGTGTATGTGTGTGCGAGTGTATGTGTATATAGTGTGTGTGTGCGTGTGCGTGTGAATGTGTATGTGTATGTGTGTGCGAGTGTATGTGTATGTGTATGTGAGTGTGTGCGCGACTGTGTGTATGTACCTGTGCGAGTGTGTGTGTGTGTGTATACGAGGGTGTTTGTGTGTGTATATGTGTGTGTGTGTATATGTGTGTGTGTGTACGAGTGTGCGTGTTTGTGCGCGCTTGTGAGTGGCTGCGTGCGTGTGCGGGGCTGCTGTGCGCGCACCCCCGGCTGGGAGGAACAGAACCAGAACCCCCCGCCCCTCCTAAAAGGCAGGAGGGAGGGAACGGCGGCCGGGGGACCGGGAGGGGTTCACTCCGCCCCGGGCAGAGCGTGGCCACGGGGTCGCAGATTGGACGCAACTCCGGCGTTGGCGGGGGGAGAGCGGCCCCGCGCGGGAGCGGCCCCCAGACACCACCACTCTCCCCTTGCCATGGGAGGAAAAGTTTATTTCGAGGCGGAGACGGGGAGGTGGCTCTGGGTTTCTAGAGGTCTCCGAGGTCAGCGAGGTGCGCGGGCGGTCTGTGCAGCCGGGAGCACGCAGAGCCTANGGTTGCGTGTTCCCTGGGAACTGGAGTGGCAGCGGGGGAAGGGGCTGGAGCCGCGGAATATCATTATCCGACGGAGAAGTGGGTCAGGGCGCAGGCACTGGCACCGTTTTAGCGGGAAGTCGAAACAAGACCAGAAAAAAAGAAAGCCAAACCCACTCAGACCAGAAGTGAAAAATGAAGGCAAACAAACGCCAGGTCCCGCTCATTGGGAAGTGCGGGCCGGACACGGGGCCGGGGGGATGCAGAGCAGCGCCTGGTGCGGGGCCCCGGCTGAGCCCCCCTCGCCCTGCACGCACCCGAGCCGGCGGGCTGGGCACCCTGCCCTCTGGGGGCGCCTGCCTTCCCACGGCCTTCCGCGCCGAGCTCTGCCCTCGTGGGAAAAGATAAGTGGGGGCTGGAAACACCCGCGACAAACACAAGAGATTTTGGGAGCGGTAGATGGTACACACGGTCCTCGGCTCCCTCCCAGGCTCGCCGAAGGGCAGCCCAGGAGCCGTGTGAATGGTCCCTGTGTTTGTGATACTGTTTGCATCCGAGTGAAACGCTCTATTCTGCACGGATGTGAGGCGACTTTTAATGGTGGGCAACTTAAGTGTAAAAACACTTAGAGCTTTATAGGTACCCTGCTCTGCCGAACCTCTCAGTCCTCAGGCACAGAAGCTGCATCTGCCAGCTTGTCCTTCAAAGAAAACAAATAAACCATCCTATGTGTTTCTCATTTCAATTTCCACCTGCTCCACCTGGCTTTTTGGGATGTTATGAACTATCTTGACATTAAGCAAAGTTGAAATTTCACAGTGAACAAAAGAGCAGAAAGTGCCGAGATGCTCAAGCTGTCAGTTGTATTTGGGAAGCAGACTGCAGATGTGTCTTCTCATGCAAGGTCAGCATCTTTCAGGGTACTACAGTGTAAATACAATAGGAGTTGGTTCATTAGGAGAAAACTTAACTTGAGTGACAGTTCTTGTTAAATGGACTTCTGGTGTCGTGGGAAGAAACAAGATTCATATGCTGAGCTCCACCAGTAAAAAACTATTTTAGGAATGTCCTAAGGGACGATGTTAAAGATTTTAATCAGCTGATTTTATTGAATGAACCTAAATGCTAGGAAGAAGCTGTAGAGATTTCCAAACCCATACACAGACAAGCATGCACAAACACACCGATGCACATATGAAAGACAAGATACTAATACAAATAGTTAATATATTTGAGACAAACTCCAGTTCCAACACGATTTTGCAATTGGCTTAGTTTCTCAGTAGGAGTAAATAATACAATATTGCATAGCAGTATGTATAGGTATTATTGTAATATACAGAGGCATATTGTAATGTACAGTACAAAGCCAGAGCCTGCAGACATGCCTGACTCTCAGGCTATACCTCTGCTTTTCTCTCAGGATGACAGGTAGATGTAACTCAGTTGTGTTGCTTCTAAGTGTGCATGAGCTTGCAGCAGCTTCCAGGTTCCTCCTCTATCCATGTTGGAACCAACTTTTGAGCAGTTTGGTGACTTTTTAATCTCCAGATGCTCAGCTGTGGCCAGCTGCTCTCTGGTTTGTGATTGTCTGACAAGACTAAAGGACCTCCTCCTAACAGCTGCTAACATGATTAGCTGCCCAGGTCCGTGCTGGAAAAGCTTTAGATAGGTCAGTGTATTCCTTTCTTACAGGGTCTCTTTAAGAATTCCCTTTTATTTGTGCCATCAATAAGTTACCCATCATGAACATATCCACAATGAAGGGTAAGTACAGCATTCACAGAAGGCATCACTATTTCCTAGTTTTCCACAGTAAATTGCTACACAGGGAGAATCTGAACTGACATGGTTGTTATGCTGATAATTAACTTTCACTTTCAGTAGGTAGTACACTATAATATTTTACAAGGTGAGTGATAAACATTTAAGACAGATCACCAGTTAATGTGTTAGACTCTCCATAATTTCAAACCTTTACATCAAAATATAGTGTCCTTCCAACATGACAGATGCCTACACTTAGCAACTCATCTGCAGTTTTATAGTCTGTAATACAGAGATAATTAGGATGGATTAGAAGGTTCATCTCTGGCCTTTCAGTGTGTGCTAGCTGGTCAGAATAAGAATTAAATTATAATATCCTGTTGTGATAATACTTTACAGCTGCTTTGAATAGGTATCAGTGGTTTAGAAAAGAGGTCAAATGCTACAATTCCCTTCTGGTTCTTGCACTGAGGGACGGCTGGGGAGAAAGCTCTATGGCATGGGAAGAACTTGGCTATGAGAGGGTGACACTTCATCTTTGCCTTCAGCTGTCAGTTCATGATGTTTTAGCTTGTACTGTGACAAGCCAAATTCACAGAAATTAATTTGGAAATAAACAAATGTGTAAAGAAAATAATTAACTACCTCAAAACTTGATTTGTATTACTACCTCAGATCTTGATTTGTATTACTGCTTCCTCTCTCTCCTGAAGTATAAATAACCCAGAACATGTCACAGGAGCAAGTAGATACAAAATGGACTTGTAGCTAACATTACAGATTTCTTTAAAACTCGCTATTCTTATTGATGACTTAGCAATGAAAATATGACTTATTTTCCTCACTATACTGTACAGTGGATATGTTGTAGATTTTCATAAAGCTTTTTCATAGTACACAATATTTCTATGTACTTTTATGAAACATTAGCAAATCTTGATGAGAAACTGTTCCCTGTTCAGTTACTGTTTAAATCGTTTCTCCTTTTTAAAGGTCTTTTCTTTTGTTTTCAAATTTCTTGAACGTTCAGCTTTCTTTCCCCACCCAATGTTATTTTTTTTTTAAATCTGCTGTTCTTATCAATTGCAGCATTTTTAATCAGGCTAAATTAACTTTTTCTCAGTGGTGATACTCTATTTTCCTTTCTATTGTGACAACCTTGTTAATTTCCAGAGTGAGTCATTCCATGATTCCCTCAGCTTTTAATTTTTTTCCCCTACCTTTTAGTGCTTTATGGATGTTTTTACAATAATGTCAATTTCTTGTAGCATTTGTCTTCTTTTCTTGTTTTCATTTTGAGTAATGTCTTTGATACTTGTCAAATCCATTTTTGGGTTTACATGCAGCTTTTATCCTCTCCTCTCCTCTCCTCTCCTCTCCTCTCCTCTCCTCTCCTCTCCTCT
>VXBR01012241.1:161514-329518 GCA_013400215.1 Cisticola juncidis | reverse complement strand
AGAGGTTTGTGCAGAGGTCACCGAGGGAGCCAAGCCCAGGCTCACAACCGAGTCTCCCAAATGACACCCTCTCCTCTCCTCTCCTCTCCTCTCCTCTCCATACCTGGTGGACTTCCATCTGTAGTTTCTATTTTGCTGGAGAGACCCACATATAAATTCAAAATATTAAAGAGATATGTTGAAAACATGTGTTGTCCTGGCAATGTCTGTCACTACTGTCATTAGGATTATGTGATACAAAACCCAAATTCATCAGGAATCATGCTGAAATCAAATGTGTCAGATGTGTGAGGTTAAAATACTGGTTTTCTTCAGAGCACTTACTTGCCATGGGTGTTTAATACTGAATGCCCCTTTACGTGAAGAAGTGTTAGCATGGGATCTCAGACTTCTCTTTTGGTAATATTAAGATACAAAATGAAAGTAAACTGACTGCTTTTGTCTACCTCAATTTTGTCCGGTATTTTAGAGTTTCAAGATTATTCAAACTCTATCAACAGGTAAATAAAGATTTTTTTTTCATATTTTAAATTAATTCCATTTATTGCACTCTATCTAGTGTTACTTTCATTTTTTAAAATTGATCCGAGACATTACTTTCCCAATTCGCCTGCCTCCAAGAACAGAAAGAGACAAGAAAAATGATGACTTTCAAGTCCTTTTTCATCCCTTTCCTAAAAGAGAAGATGTAACCCAATTGGTTTTCAGCGCTAAATAAAATGGTGGTACATGTATATATTTTCATCTCAGAAAAAGATCAAAACTTGTCAGTTTGATAGCAGCCAGGTGCCATCAGACTCTTGGAAGGGTTGAGAGACAAAGTCTATTCACATAATCTGGTTTTATTATTTTACTTCCCTGTAATAACCAGTTGAAAAAACAATGAATTGTTAGATGCACTAAAAAAAAGCAGGGTTTAAGCCTGTTTTTTAGACAGCTGTCTGTCTGGCCTAGCCATCGAGAAGGCTTCAACACCACATCTTCTGGCAAAGAAAATGATCAAATGACAGTTTGTTGGCTAGAAATCTGATATATTGGTTTCTCCAAGCTTGATCAGGGGATTGGGAAATAAACTCCACATCCCCCTACCAACTCTGTCTTTATTGGCAAAACCAGTCTCTGCAAGCTGAGTCTTTAAGTGCCAAAACAGCTGCCCCGTGTTAAGTCTGCTGAAGAATGACCTTCTAACCCCACTATGAATCAGAGCAGAGTGATTCTAGAGTGTGAGAAGTAAGCAATGATCGACTGAAAGGCAAATTTTGAACATTTTATATATATTTTGAACATTATATATATATATATATATATATATATACACACACACACATGCATGAGCACTGAGTCAAATTTGTCTCCATTTCCTTCATACTTGATTTGGCAGTTTGATCCCAATTTACCTCTCTGCTATATAGCACTCAACACTACTCCTCAACACCCACTGCTACAACTCAACACCTGTTATGAACAAGTATTTCCAACATATTTATTCAAGGTTGGTTGCATCTTTTCTACACAAAACCTCTCTGTGAAGAATGATACACCACTGGCTGATTTTCTGACTGTTTTCGTCCGTGTGAGAGCCATTGCTATATTGTAAAATGTTCTTACTCCAATTGCAAATCCCTTCCTGTGTTCTAGGCAAATGTGCCTCTAGGGCCATTTGGTTATCTTCTATCCTGCTACAGAGCAAAGAAATGGAAGGAGGAAATTAAAATAATATTTCATACTCCTGTTTAACATTCCTATCAATTTCTACTTGGATTATTAAAAGTAAAACTGGAAACAGAAAGCACAGCTTTGACCACACTATCACATCATCCCACTGCCTGGTTACCTGTTAGCAACACAGTAGCTTCCCGCAGAGACAGATAAGGTTCACTCCTGAAATGATAAATGAAGAGTGGGCAGGAGTGAATTATTTAATGTCCAATTCCCTTCCTGTCTTCAAAGACAAGGTAATGTGACCTCCTGGGAGGTTTAACTTTTGCTCAGTTTCTATAGAAGGCCAGGTAGAAGCAGGTATGCCTTGCTGCTGGGGACAGTGGCAGCGGTGCAGAGCCTCTCCCAGCTCCTCTGCAGTCTACCCAGGCACTGAATTTGGCCCTTCACTTTGAGACACATAGGGCACCCACTGTCCTACTTGTCACCCATGCAGTGAGCTGTGCCTACAATTTCATGTGTCCCCTTCCCCTCCTGCTCTTACTGCTGGTAAAGCTCTCATTACAGAGTGTAAAAAGCCATTTTCTGCGCCAGTGAAGAAAATTCTCTCAGTCAGTAACTGCAGAATAAGGCACTGTTTTCAGTGGTGTTGATGATTAAAAGGCTCTTTTTCTGCTGCCTTCTTTTTAAGATAGTGCACATCCTGACAGGAAATTTGGACAAATAAAACCAAAATGTATACTTTCAAAAACATCAATTCAAAATGGAAAACTCCAGTGCATGATTAAGCTGTGTATTAAAGGCATGCATAGGCTCAAGCAGTTAGTCATGCAGAGTAAACCAATCCCATTCCTACATATGTAGCAGGCTTTAACAATAGCCCATTTAATAGTAACTAATAAATAAATAGATAAATAGATAAATCTCCCTGGAACAAGCCATTAAGCTGAGATCTAACAGGTCAATTCCAGCCAAAAGTGAGCTGGCATATTCACAGAGCTTATCAAGCAGATTTTCCTTGGCTGATGTCACATTTATCATTTTTTCCCTCTTTTATTTGTGAGTTTGGTGGCATTCTTCTTACAGCAAGTGCTGACCTACAAGCACAATACATATGAACTCCTCACAATCATCATGCTTCGGTAAACACTGTTGATGATGCTGCACAGAGAAGTTTTCAAATAATGCACATTGAAGGGCAGGAACAGTTCACTGCTGGAAAATGAAGCACGGGAGATTTTTTTTCTTAAATGTATGTTTAGAATTTTAATCCTGGTAGGGGTTTTTGTTTGTTTGTTTGTTTTGTTTTGTTTTTGTTTTTTGCTTAGAGCGAATTGTAGCACATTTACAATATATGTTTCAATTTTAGCTGGAGTAAGAAGCTAGTTAGATTATGGAAATGCATTTGCATATTATGGCCACTGCTGTTATTCTCATAGTTTTAAAATATAAATATGCTTGAAATCTGATAAAGGGATAAAGGTACAGAGTAACAAAACAACAACAAAAGTATGCTGATATGCCATAGTCCATATCAAAAATAGCAGCTATTTGTCAATATTCAAGGTATCCACAAAATAAATGCACAACTCCTCCTTCTTTTGACAGTACCACATGTTGCTAGTTCATTGTTAGGAAAAATAAACAGAGGCAGACATGTTGGATTCTAGTACATAGGAGCAAAATGCCCAAGGTTCCCAAGTAGGGAAAGGAGTAAATAAACAATGTTTCTTCTTAATTCTAAAAGCAATTCTGGCAGTCATTCTATTGTAAAGACTTTTAAGATCTCAGAACCTCTGTTGTTATAAAGAGAAACTTCTCAAATTTGAACAAAATATAATCAGAAAACACAGACTTATCTTTATTAGCTACTAAAACTAAGAGCTGCCTATCAGCTGTGGGAACTGAAGTATATAAAATTTAATATATACAGAGAAATTCCGTGTCTTAAATGAAAATGATGAGCTCTGAGATTACTCTTGCCACTCACTATTTGGTATTTGTGGTTATGATTGACAGTTATATGAAAAGTCCTATTTAATATTTGGTAGATGTCAAAAAAATTGCAAAAACATTCTTAATATAGAGCAAAACAGAGGACATCATTACTTAAGTCACTCTAAAAATCCTCTTGTTTCTTGATGCTGCTAATTATGACTGAAGGAAACTTACTCCTTAGGTTCTGTTGTTTAGGGAGGCAGGGCGGGTTTCCTCACCACACACCTTCCAAAATACCAAAATTTTCTTCACCAAAGAACAACAACCTCCTCCAAAGAACACCTCAAAGATGACGTGAGATGGCTTCTATGTTTGGGGAACAAGAAGGAACTGAGGAAAAAAAGAAGAGTCTGTGATTCCTCAGTCTGGAAGAGAGACATCCCATGATCAAGGTCTGTAGAACTAGATTAGACCATGGAGAACATAGATGGGGACTGCTTACTTGTCCAACAGGAAGAAAAGCTGGCAGCAAATGAATCCAGCATAAACCAAGTTTGAAAATACTCCAGCCCCAAAGTTCTTTCAGTGATTAGATTCAGGCCTGTGAAAATCCTTGGCAATGGTCTTCTGGATTCAGTGTATTTATGAGAGTTCAAGGACTCATCAGAAAGAATTTAGACAGTCACTAAATGCACATGTACCATCAGTCTTAGTAAATCTGAACTCAGGATTAGTCAGTGGTTGAAGGTTACCTAGGGGAAGTATTGTGTACCAGGTCTCTTTTTCTCTTTTGAGGGGACCTACTTACCACTGGAGAAAGAGCAGCTGCTTTCTCTGAGCCAAATGACACTTCTGGATTACATTCTTATAGGTTCATTCTTCACAGAGAGCTGACACCTTTAGAAGTCTTGTTGACAGGTATGGTGCTGGCTGGTGACAGAAACTATGGTGTATTTAAATGTGCCAGGATATAAAAGGTAACAGTGGTGTTTACCATCAGACCATCAAAATATTCTGACTGCAATAAAAGGGTGTGCCATTAGGTTCTGCATTTATCAAATGTCATTTGGTTCTTTTAAAATGCATCTGGAAAAAAATGCAAACATTTCCATGGAACTAAATTGCAGGAAAGAGCAAAATGCTTAACTAAGTTTTATCATTAAAGTAAGGGTTAGGGACCAGTTAAGTGAAAGCTAAGCAGCCAAGTGTAAGGTATGCAGGGAGATGACAGAGCCCTGGCTTGAGGTTCAACTTAACTGAATGTGGCACGAGGCATTTTCTTGTGGGACATAACGAATAGCAGAGAGAGGCTGCTAAAAGTTAGAAATAGTACTGTGAAGGTTGGCTGTGTTTCACAGAGTTGTTTAAGGGTAAGTGACATGAGTTGAGGGCTGACCAAAATTCCCAATAATTGGAGGGCAATAGTGGCATCTTTTGGGGAGAGGAAATCTTAATGTCAGAAGTACCTAGGTAACAGTATCAATAAACTTTTGTAAGGTCAAGACTACCTAGGCAACTATCAAAAATACCAAATTTGAATACATATATAGTAACTCTGGGCAGAATGGGAAAAATAACTGAGGATTGGTTGATTATCTAGAGGAAGACCAGAGAAGAAAGGGAAGGATCAAGAAGGATGGGGAAACATGCTTGGGAAAATATTGATAAGGAGCATAAATGTACTTGCATATCTGAACAGGTAGTTGGTAATAAGTATTTTTTCTTTGATGAAGCTGACTGAAACATTCCCAGTTGGCAATATCAATCAGCAGCAGTCTATGAAGACCCATGTGTCTTCCTGGATTATCATCTCTATTGTGATCTTTCACTGTTTTAAAATATTGAATAATATAACTTGGGCAAATAACTGGAGTCAATCCTTAGTGCTAGATTACATTATTTCATCCTACCAGAATCAGAAAGCTTCCTTTTTTTGTGGTTATCCTTGTAAAGCCCACACTGAATTCCTGATTCTGTTGTTCTGTTTTATATTGTCTTATTGGGGAAGTTATAGTTTTCAAATAAAGACATGTAAATGGAAGGGAGTCCAATATGACTGTGCTCCCATTATAGGATAAGAAGAACTGGCCAGTTCTGACCAAATACCAGTGTCTGCTTTGCGGGACCTGTTGAATATCCCTCTGATTGTCATTGCATAAGTCAGTTGGGATTTGACTGTGAGAACTTCAAAATCTCACATACGTGGAGACCTCTGAGAGTTCTACTCAAGCTCCTAAATACAGGCATTCAGTGCTATTTGAGAATCTGAGCACCTCAATGACCTGCACACTGCACAGTTAGGTTGGCCTCAGGACTTGGATGACACAGCTGTAAGCATGAAATTCATTCATAAAGCACCTTCAGGGCCATCAGATGCCTGTAATGGGACATGTGCTCAGTTATCATCTTCAGCCTGAATCTTCTCCCCGGTTCGTCACCTTCTGGGAACTGCTGGGAGCTAATTCCCAAAGGAGTGTTAGTGCATGGGTGTTGTTTCATTCCATATGGCCTTCAGATATCTGGCTGTTGGAGAAAGATTCATGGGCTAAGGTAAGTTCTACACCTCTCAGAGGTTAGGGATGGGCAGACATTTTCTCTTTCTCCAGGTGAGTACCTGTGCTCCCTGCAGGACTGTCCATGCACAGGCAAGGTCACAATCCTTCCATGTGCTTAGGAATATTTGTGCTTCTATTTTGCCTCCTCCTTTGTCCCTGGTGGAGATGAGGAGATATCTGTGGTCCTGCTGTGGTGCTTGGCAGAACAGATTTGGGCACTTGTAAGACAGCTGAGAGCAAAAGCAGGTAGCCTGACTGATCCAGAAATAGGAGGATGGAGAGAAAGGCAGGCTTTTTGCACTGTGAGGTTTGGGGCTGACTGTGTAAATGCTATGTGTGGGGAAGGTGGGCTGCCCTGTATGAGAGTGGAAACAGATGTTGTCAATGAGGTGACAGAAATGTGCTGGGGAGAAAGGAAAGGTGTGGTACTTTAATGGAAAAGGAGGAAGAAATGGACTACTCTTGGAGAGGGGAAACATAAAGTTGCCTACTTATGTGATGAAAGAAATTGGCTACTTATAGCAGAGGTGAACAAACCTGTAGCAGGTCCTACAAACATCTGGCACCACGGCTGCCAAGGCCTAATTGTCTTGTCTAAATCATCTGTCAAGGGACAGAGAATTAGCTTACTGCTGGAAACAGCTGAAGAAGGAAATGTCCACTTTTTGTGTACTAGCTGAGTCTTTCACATGGGCAATAATAGGACACTTGGGTCCTCTCCATTGCTTTTACAACATTTGCTGCTTCTTTTCATTGCCAGAGTTTGCCTGAAGGTCCTGAGAGCCATTAAGTTGCATGAGTGGTTTTGTGGGTTCTACTCCAGAGTTTTTCTGCTGTACAGGTTTCTGGCTGCTCAGGAAAGATACCACTGCTAATCTGCTCACATGGGGATTTTTGGAGATGTGCACTGTACAAACAGCTCAGTATTTCAAATGTAGCCTGTGCAGCACTTAGTGTCATTTGTGGCAAATCCAAGCTCTATTTAGATTAAAGGCTTTGTAAAAAGGAAGATTATTATCAAGATATTATACCCATATCTAGTATAATTATATGTGAAAGTAGGAATACTCTTGTTGAAACATCTCCCATTTAGCTAAATTATTATTAATAGGAGACAGGGAGGCTTAATAAGTGGGATTAGCACACATGAGTGGCTACACTAATGAACTGTTAGCATAAATGAAATACTTTGAACTTTCATCATTTGGAACAAATAAGCTAGTTCATCTCCTGAGTGATTTTTGAATATACCAAAAATACCCTTCAGCCTTTGATGTGCAAGATAGGTGCTTTAACAGGGGAGGGTGGAGAGAAGGGTGGAGGTTTGTATGTGTACATGTGTGTATTTATCTTTCTGTAATACAGCAAACTCCCACACTATTTATTTGCTTTTGAATTTTGTAATATCAAACTAGATTTCAGACTCCAGAAACAATCAAGAATGTGGAAAAAAATTAAAATATTTAGACAAAATTGCATATTTCTTCCTCTGTGACCAATGCCACCAGAGTGGTGTGGGCTGCTTTTGCACTCCAGTTCACCCTGAGAGATGCTGAGCTGGGCAGTCAGTCTCGAGAAGGTCTCCCCTATCTTCTCACTGTCCTGAAGTTGGAAGTAGCCTTAAGGAACTTGCTGTGTTTAACAGTGTGAAATATTCCATAACTAGAATAGGTATGACTGTGAAAACCAGGGCCCTTTCCCTGAAAAGCTGAAAGCTTGTACATGCTGAAACCAAAGACTAGAATAACATCCATGGTTTACTCTGTCAACTGCTCAAATCAACTGAAAAGGCAGAATTTACATTGTGCAGATATCAGAATATCAGAAAACAGGGTCACAATTCCAATACTTTTATTAAGATATAGGTAAGTCTCACCACCAATTTATGATACTGTGGAGCATATTTTTCATAAATGTAAGGATTTTTTTGTAACTCAGATCTCGAGGGGCTGGATGAAGTCCAATTGACTCAGGCAACAAATGTGCAGTAGCTATAAAACATCTTGGCTTTTCACTGAAATAAAGGGTTTGGATTTTCTTAGTATATACTGTGAGTAAATGACTGAATTTGAAATATTTTGCATCCAGTTTCTTTGTAGTCAGAGCATTGAATAACAGAGGGTTTTAATCCCATAGATGTTTTGTCCTCTTCATTTTCTAGGGTATACATGACTGCTGTACTAGTCAGCTGGCTGTGAAGCACTACAGTAACATAAAGTGTGATGCTTTAAAATGTAACACTACCACACCTTTATAATATCGGCGAATTCAAATTCAAAATATAATTTTGTTCATACTTGTAGTATTGGACAGTGCCTGCCCTACTTTAGGACCTGCTATAAACTATTCTGGGAGGCACAAAGATTACTCTTCCTCAGTACAGATGGATTTTTCTGAACTGTACCGTGCAAAATTAAAAAGCCTAGGCTTTTATGCCATTGCTCCTATCCATCTCTTCCACAGATGCTAGACTGTTGTAAAACCTGGCAGTCCTTCTGGCATGGGCTTTGTAGTGCTTCCTCTAGGTCAAGCCTGGAATAGGCAGACCTGTGAAAATACAGATGACCTTTCTTTTCTTAATATTTCCTACATTATCTACATAACCCCCATACAGCCACTTCCTCGTGAGGACTGTTCTCACAAGGCTCAGGTAGAACAATGACAAGGGAGCCATGTGGATAAGACAGTCCTTGTCCAGTCCCACCACATGTTTTAATTATGGGACGGACAGTGCTGTTGCCTACAGCTCCCCACTCCAAAACTGTCTTAATTTCCATTCAAATAAGAATTTTGAGTCTCTACAGAGGGAAATTTCAGGCTTAGATTGTATTTATAGATCTTTTGTGGGGTGCAATGAGGATGAAAGTCTGGCCTCTAGTAGAGTCAGTGGTACAATTCCCTTGTCCCCAAGAGCTCATGGTTTAATCTAATCCCCTGTACTTTGTGAAATACATTTTTGTGCTACATATTAACTTTCTTTAGTACTTGGAGACTCCTGTTGAGCTTTGAAATCATTAGTAGAATTGGTGCTCACACTATGCTTTTAAATGCTGTCACTTCCTTCTGCTTTTGGAGTCCAAGTGGGAAACAAATGTTTTTGAAAGGCAAATAGTAGATGCAGAGAAATAATAGATAGTGAGATACATTGTTCTTTTTTAACAGTAACAAGCAAGAAAGATTAGAAAAAACACTGGTGGAGTGATTAAAATTTATCATCAAATATAACCTAACCCATGCCCCCCCCAGAAATTTACCTGTTTTTTTCTCCACTATCTCTTAAATACCATAGACAAAAAATTCTATCACCTTTGTTTTGTTTTTTGTTTGTTTTTTGTTGTTGTTGGGTTTGTATTTTCATATTTCGGTTGGTTTTTTCTGGCTTTTTGGTTTTTTTTTTGTTTTGTTTTAATCTAGAGCCATGCCTCAATTGTTTTGTCTTTAGCTACGATTGGATTCTGCCTACAAATGACTGGAACTGTATGCTGACCTTCCAAAATATTCCTGGAAGAAAAAAGAATCCTCAAAGCAAAAATAGTCTTGGATTGGGTTCATGTATTAAAGCACAGGATTCCTGAAAGAGATGAGGTCCCTGAAGGTTTACCCTGAAATGTTTGACTACCCCAGAACCCGTTCAGGCTTTGGTGTGTAATTTGTCTGGTGTACATAATAGCTTCAAGGATATTAAGAAGAAGAAGGATATTCTCTCAAAAAAGGAGCTCTTGAATCAGCATGTTCCCTCTACTGCCTGAGTAGCTTTGAAAAATGTATCTACATCATGTAATTCTAAAATCCTCAGTTTAGGAAAGAACTAATTCTTTGTGAGTAAAGGAAAGCCCTCTGTAATTTATTTTTACATCAAGGAACAGATTTTTCTCCCAGTGCAAACATAATAAAGGCACTTTTCATCCAAGAATATTCAGTTGTTGGTAATACTTGTGCTGTTTCTCTATACATGAAAGAAATATTTCAGGATACCTGTGAAAACTGTGCACATTTCAGAAACTGATTCCAGTTTGTAATGAGTTTTAGAAAGATTGGCTCAGCTTTTGAGGAATAAAATACAGCAGACGGTGATCTTTTTTTTGAAAATCTTAGAGTAGAAGTTGTGTTCTATAAACTGAACAGAATGTCACTCCTGTGTGCACAAATGCATAGAAAAAAGACTCCTATGCAGGTACTTTATTCTATTTTCTTTCTGCTGTTAGTGTGAATAGAATTAGTATTAGTGAGATGCTTCAGCTGAAAGTTGACAAACGTGTATTTTTTCAGCCTGCTGTCTCCCTAAAGGCCAAACTATCCAACTCTTTCTCATGCTAATAAGAAGTTGAAGTCAATGAGATTTGACATGTAAGTGCTGAACAACTTCATAATCTTGCCCTAAATGCTTTTTCTTTGATAGATCTCTGTCTCATCGTCTTACTCTCTCTGTCTTTTGAAAACAGGTTATCTATAAAACTTTTTCTGGTGATATATTGTGAAAGGAGAGCTCAGTAGGCTCCCTGCCACTTTTTGAAAGCCTGTTAACAGGACATAGTAATTATCCCGTTTGCTCCCAGCTTCATTATAAATATAATTTTATGCCGATGTTCTAGCTCCATCTGACAATACGAAGCACCATAATATCAAGATATCTACAGCACCCATCAGCATGACTGACACAGATTAGACAATTGTGCTTTTTATCAACAAGGTTTCTCTCTCTGAAGACACTCTCAGTCCAGTGTAAAGCCAAATAAAATGGAAACAACACAGTGTAATCTATTAAAACCCTGAAAAACATAGAGCTTCAACATCTGTTTTGTGTGTTTTTTTCAAAAAAGATACTAACTCTTAGATCTTCTTAAGGAGGATAAAGGTTTTAGTGGCCAAGGAGAGTTCTTAAATATGACAGGATAATTCTGGCCCTGGACCTAATGTTTCCCCTGCAGAGATACCTTATCTATGGGTACCTGAGATAATAACAACCTAAAAAAACAAAACTGAGTAAAAGCCACACAATTAGATAGCATGACAGTTATTTACTAGATGAGACTCTTTCCCCTGGGCACAGGGAACCAAGCCTGACTCTCTTTCCTGAAGAGCATCTCAGCCTAGCACACAGGACTACAACAGTGGAAAATGAAAGCAATTTCACTGATACAGCCTGGTGTTAATACACGTGCATCCCTCCTTACCACGCTGCTGGTGGGCTGATGTTCAGTTAGCAGAGCTGCACCTCTGCATCAGGAGCCTACAATGGATGGGTTTTATGAACCAAATTATCAGTGAGAAGGCAATCTTTAATTTTACAGGCTACAAATGAAATGTGTCTGTAGTGTATGCTCTGTACAGAGTGCTTAATGCAGGGACTGAATGGCATTTGTGATAGCAGGAAAAGGTTTTTCACCTCAATGAGATTCAATCTAACCTGCCAATGAACTCTGGGTTCTTGGCCTCTCTGTTTTTTCCCTTCCTTTGTTCACATAGGAACCAGAAAACCAGCCATGGCTGACCTTGGACCAGGGCCATTGTAGTGCTGTCACTGTCAGTCCTCTACAACTCTCTTCATAGCATGGAGCAGCTGAAGGGACTCCCACAGCAGAACAGAGCAGAGCATCTCCAGACACGGCAATTTGTATTTGCTTCAGCTGTGGTCTGTTCTTCAGTGGAAAGTGAAGGTTAACACCCCTATCTCCAGCTATGGCAATCTCTCTGTCCTGCTGAAGGATGTATGGTCAAGCCCTGGGGGCACAGAGCCCATATAGCAAATATTTGAGCATGTTGCATCTGCCAGAGGAAGAAGTGAGAGGTGAGCAGCTGATGCTCAACAGAGTTTCCAGGCTGATGCCATTCCCATGCTACACATCCACTGCGGGCTGTAGCTGCTGGGGATGGAGGCATCACAAAGATTTAAATGTGGGTGAAATAACTGCTGTCTGTGTCTCAGCAGTGGCTAAGCTTTGCTTCCAAATCAATTTACTGTCCAACCCTCTCCCAATCATTCATGAGTTGTGCTGTGTTTTTACAGACATTGATGCACCAGCTATAAAAGAAACATGTTTAATAGACTGAGATGAAAATATGGATGGAAAAGCCTTTACAGAAAGGAGAAAAAGTACTATAAGCCATGATTAATTCTTCTTTTAAAACAGACACATCTTTCTGCCAGTTTACACACAAAAGACTAAATCGTGCTAATTTTTTTCTCATAGTAAACAAGAAATTAACTCTGCAGCAGGCACATTTTTGTGCTTTTGTTGCTTCACTTTTAAAGTTCCCTCACTTCAGTAAATTTATTGTGGTTTAGCCTTAGTGGCTCACCAGTGATGGCAACACATATCTGCAAGTGAAACCCACCTGCACATCAGAGCATACTTTCATTCTGTGCTCCATCCATATCCTGGGAAGTCCAGTTGTCCTTATCCTTTATCCTTGCAAACATCAGAAGGCTTCTGTTGGTCTTCAAGGCAATGTATCTGTATTCTGCATTTATATTTCAAATAAGAAGCTGATTAATTAATTTAATAACATAATAATTTGAACTGAAGTAACTTCAGGATGCTACTACTGAAATAAGTGGACTTATTGTACATAAACACTACCTGAGCTGGCTACATGGTTTTATTTAAAGAGAGTTGCATGTGGGAAAGCCAGGATAATTTCCAAACACTCATAACAGTCCAATGCCATTCTCAAATGCTGTATAGTCTGTGCAAACAGTTGATGAAAATAATGGATTATGAAAATAAGGTATGTAAGGAAAAAAAAGAGCTTATTTTGTTTAAAACCAGCATAAATCTAAGATGCTTCTAATCAGTAGTATTTCAGCAGTTAAAGAAGAAAATAAATATCTAGTTCCTATTTGTCCTTTCAGGATGCAGAGAGTGCAAGACAGCTCTCTCTAAAGCACTATGCTGGAGCTGTGGAGCACAGTCAGCAGCAAGGCACTGGCCTTAGTTTAGGGATGCCAAATCCACACAGTCTGCCCTGTATGCTAGACCTGTATCTTCTACTTCTTCTAGAAAGAGCCACCCACCAGGCTACTCTCCTGGACAGAGCTGGGACAAGACCTCTCAGCTGCAGAGGCAAAACTGAATGCTTCTCTTCCAAGGATGAAGTGCTGGACTGCTCCTCCCCAGGAAACAGCACAGTAAATAGGCTTGCTGCTCCTGCAGGGAAGGACCAGTGGGTTCCTGCTACCTCTTCTTTCCCCAGCCACTGCCCTGGCCCAGAACAACCTGGCTGCTTCCTCAGGAGCAAACTTGATTTCTTAGAGACAGAAAAGGAAGCAGCAGAGCTGTGTTCATGTGCTACCCTTTGTAATTACCTGTTGCAGAAAGCTGTTTACATGTCCTTTTCCTGAGTTCATGCCAAGGTGAAATAGTCTCTATTTCAACTGGAAACTCTGTTTTAAACTTGGAAAGCTTTGCAAAGTGTATCCATAACAAGACAAGGTGTTAGACTTAAAACCTTTAGTTTTCCTTTGGAAAAGAAGTGTCAGAAGAAATTCCTATACAGCACAGAAACTTATCTTTATAAGAAAACAAAACCAAACAAAAATAATGCCCTTCTACTCTATGGGCTTTTCTGAAATTTTGATTTATATATGTCAAGAGATTTGAAGATCTGAAATGGGACAACCTCCATGTCCTGAGCATTGAATAATATCTCCAGTTGCTGAATATTTGACTCCTCCTGAGGTTAGGATCAATGACAACTTTCTAAATAGCCCAATAGAAAGAATCAGAGTCGAAAGCAGAGCCAAATCATGAATATTTTTATTATATTACAAAAATAAAGGTTACATCAGTTCACCAGCTACAGATCATCAGTTATAGTTCGTTGGCAATATTGTTATTGAACTACTTCTAACAAATTGCTACATACTTTTGACTTGTGTTCATGGAAATGAGAATAATTGAAAAAAATACATGTAAATCATTACAGAAATAGTAGCAATCCAAGGTATTGCCCAGAAAATGAACTTTGGTGGTGTACCCTATTTATTTATTAATTTAGCAACTTAACATTTGCGCAAAACTCAGAACTATTCCAGTGAATTTTGTTGCACAATAACTTCAGACATCTCTACTAATCCTACAGAACATCAAAAGCAATGCTGGCTGCTATTCAACACTGGGTTCAGTGCCATGACAACAGATGGAATTCATGGCTGAGGAATAAAAAAACAGACTTCCATCCCCCTGTCACTTTTCTGTAAGAATCCCTAAAGAGAAAATTATGCAAACTAGTTGAAACCAAATGTAGAACAGGAATGCCTGTGACCGTGTGCTATCTGCATTTACACAAAACTGCTTATTTTTGAAACAGAATGTAAGTGGTAAAAGTAGATATGGAAGTCTTATTTAAATTCTTGCAAAGGGCAAAGAGGAGGAGGAGGGAGAATGGGCTGGGTTTCTCTTCCTCTGAGTTTGTGGAGAGCAGACCGAAATTCATAATATTATGGTCACAGGCAGATGACATGAGAATGATTTTTTTATGTTGTTAAATGAATGTTCTTATGTTTTGTGAAGAGAGCATTCTGAGACATGTTATCTAAATCTGTATGTTTTGCAGTACAATTTAATTTGGCAATATTGTGATATCTGTAGATTGAACATTTTGGACATTATGTCCTGTAGTTAAGAAAACCATAAATGAAAATCTAGAAGTTGAAAATACTTGTTGGTTTACATTATCCATTAACAAGTAAGCTGTTGAGATGTATGAGAATTGTAAACGAAAAGGAAAAGAGATATTTCATTTATTTTTGTTGCTGATTTGTTTTTTAATCTAATGAACATATCCTACAAATATGGTGATGAGTTAGATGTGTCTACTATGCAACTACTAAAGACCACTATTGCTTCAAAAGACCAGGCAGTCAAGCCTACCAAGTTTAGAAGAAAAAAATAACCGTGGGGATGCTCAAAAACTTCAAGTAAAAATAGGTTGAGTGTTGCAGGTAGAAATAAGAATTCTGGGAAGTGAGATGAAAGAACAGAAGAAAATGTAGTCTTAAGACTGGATGCAGCAATGCATTGTTCAAAGATTTGCTAAGGTGTTTGCATGGTCAGATAACACATGTGCAGCAGAATATAAAATAGAAATGGCAACTCTTTAAAGGTACCCTCTGGCTACCTGTTCCTGTCTAATAGAAGGACAGTGCTCCATAAATAGATTTTCAGAATTGTCTTCACATTTTTCTAGGCAGTAAAAATGTGCTGTCCATCAGAACCATCTGTAGTACAGAGCAGAAGCATGAGCGATATTTTTCTGCAAAACTCACCATATGGTTCCGCATTCATTTTATTTTGGAATGCTTGTGTGGTACCCTGGTGATTGGGTGCTGCAGGAAAAAAAGGAATGTTTTAACATTTCCTCACCTAGCTACAAGGTCTGTAGCAAACTTGCAGCTGTTTGCCATTGAAAGAACATATAAGGAGCAAAAAGCTTGACTAAATATGTTATGTCTATATAGTTGACGTTTCAAGAAGTTTGACTCAAGGTCTTCTTGTTTTGTGACCTTTGCTATTTCACTGATGATTTTCTTTCTTTTTTTTTTTTTTCCATATGGGGAAAGAGAAAAGCTGCAGTCTTTGATAATAGCTGCAAAATTGGTGTGTAGTTGTTTTTTTGTTGGTTTATTTTTGTTGTTGTTGTTTTTTTTTGTTTTTTTTTTTTTTTTTCTACTTGTTCTTTAATTTATTGCAGTAGTTATAACTCTGAAGTACCACAGTATTTTTTTTCCTGGAGTACCTGATGTTTGTGTCTGGTTCCTTGGTCTGACCTATGACAAAGAACAAGTTATGAAAGACTTCTCTGCTCAAGCAGTGTGATTAGATGCTCAGCTGTGCATAGTTGCATTCAAGGGCAGAGAGTTGCAGATTTTAGATTTGAGAGACATTTTAAAAACATGGTCAAGAGTATAAACTATGTATCAGCCTTTTTTTGGATTCCCAGTTCCTATACTACAAAAGCACTTATTTGGCCTTTAGCAAGATTACTCCTTCACCTGATATTTTACATAAAATTTAGTGTATGAGTAATTCAGCCTTGTAAAGCTCACTGTCAGCTGACTGGAGACAGAAATTATTAATGATAGAGTAGTAGACGGCTATGTCTTTGTAAGACTAAGGAGGATTTTAATGTGCTCATTAAAAAAGAAATTCACTAACAAAGTTAACATTGTCATACAATAGAAAAATTCCTAATTTTGTGATACACAATGGGGTATCCAATTTAGGAAGGGTCAGTGAGTTTCAAGGGTCCCTTTCCTCCTTTCTGGAGTGAATACTTTCTTTGGAAACCTACCTTTTGAGGAGAGGGTGGAAGGCAGCAAGACCTTTTGAGATGACAATGAGATCAAAAAAGAAGGAGTGATTATTCAAATCCCTCAGAGAAATAAAAGCCTGAAGCAAGAAGAACTGAACCCAAAAAGGACCAGGCAGGGCGGGTAGCGGGCAAAGGGGAATGAGAAGCAGAAACTGAATGCAGAGGGCAAGGCCTGAATGGGAAGCAGTGAAAGAATTAGGAGTTGAAAAGGGAAGGAGGAGGGGAAATTGGGGCTGAAGAAGAGAAGAAAGCAGTGAGAAGCACATCATGGTGAATGAAGCAGAGATGGAAAGTTTATTCTTCTCAGCCTGTAGCAGCTCTTTTGAATACTTTATATGATCGGTCTATTTTGCTAAAGCACAGCTTAATTGTGTTGCTTGTCCTGAAGTCAGATTTATTAAATTTTCCATTTCTGTATCTGTTGTCAGAGTGGTCCACACTAGTGAGTGGCAGGTACTGTAAAGTTTCAGAAGGCCATGAGACAGCACATCCAGTCCTCCACTTGGTTGCTTAGATACACCAATTGTATCAAGAATTGTATCAGGAATTTTTCACCTCACATTTGCACTCCCCTATGCTTCAACTATTGCATTTCAGATAATAACAGGAGCAGACTCCAGGCATGCAAAAATAAATTCTTCTTTTTATGAAGAAAGCTCCTTACAGCACAGCTGCAATAACAGCAAGCATTAGATCAAGTAGCTTTTCTCAGAATTTTTCTACAATCATTCTTTTGTGACCTCTGTACTTGGTGTCCAAATTAATTTAACTTTAAATGAACTTCCAACTCTTAAAAAAAATCATTGCACTTCTTTTCCAAGGAAAAACCTAGATTTTTTCTATAGTAACTTTCTTCTGGTTTTGAGAATAATAATCCAGCTGTAAGTGCAGTTTCCCTTTCAGTACTGGCATGTAATAAGGTGGAAATCAGTGTCATCTCCAGGCATGGCCTGTAGCTTTGGAAGAGTCAGCACATAGAAGCCTTGTGGAGAGTTATCTCATTTTGTGTCATTTAGCCTGTTTTATAATTTGGCTCACACTGAGTTTCTTTTTGGCTGCTTAAAGGTCTGGGAGAACTTCATGGGTCCTAGACATAAATTGAGTGTAACCTGCTTTGAGAAAGAAAATAAGGCAAAGCAGATGTCAAGGAGGGAGAGGGACAGGAAGAGTATGATGAGGAAGAGTGAGGAAGATGATGAGGATAATAATGCAAACAAGGAAGAGGAAAAGACAGAGAGACAAAGAGAGGGAAAGAGAATGAGAGGGAGAATGAGTTGGTTATTTGTTCCAATGAAGTTTAGCTAAGGAAAGTTACAGGAAAGATGATGGATTGCTTAGCAGTGAAAAACCAGTTTTACAAATACTTAAATATATTTTAAAGGTTGAATATTTTACTTCATCCCATTAATTTAAGAAAATTAATTTCAGAAATAAAGAAAATGCACGAATCTGGCTGTGTTCTTATTTTTTTCTTTGTGAAGAACCACTAATACATGACACTACACTTTAACAAATTAGACATAAATGCTAAATAAATTGAGTAATATAACTGTGGAAATAATGAGATATAGTAAAGTGTCTGATTAAGTGCAGTGTCTGGAAGAATAAAATAATTTGAGCATCCTGTTACAATGTCTGGTAGGAAAGAAGTTAACAAACAATGGTTATTAAAAAAGAAAAACTAAGTTGTTGTAGGAAGAGCTAGAGAAATAAAATTTCCCACAAAGAAAGTAATTTTATTTTAAATCAGAATAAAATATATTTTGCCATAGGCAAGAATACATTCTTGTGTGTCCTGTAAGTTTTAGGTTGGTTTGGCTTTTTCTCCAAATTTAGTTAAACTGCTAGGAATTCTGTTGTACATTCAAATTCCACAAAGAAATATTGGGAAGCTTGTGCAAGGTCTCTATCTGTCTCTTAGAGCCCTGAAAAGAATAGATGACTATATCTAAAATTCTTCTGATTTCAGTTGTAACAAAGTGCAGCTATCAGTGTTTCACAAGGGAAGGTGTGATTCAAAACAAAGTTTAGCATCTGCAGACTTTCTCCTCCCTTTTAAAGGTGGTGACCTATTTATTAATAGCATTTCCAAAGAAATCAATGAGTTTCTATGAATTCTCCTTCTCTCCCCGTATGAATGTTGTACTCAGTGTTCTTATGCTTTTGTGTGTTCATGAACCCTGAAATGGAGAAATCTGACAGGGAGTCTGAACTGAGTGTTAACCACTTTTTCTTAACAGCTTACTTTGACATGTGCTTAGATGAAGCCATTGCTCTCAGCAGAAAGAAAAAAGAGCATTGTCTAGATGTTTCAATAAATCTTTCCCCCCCGCTTTTTTTCAGAAGGGTGTCTTTATTGTTTGTTTCCAAGTGGTACTAGACATTAATAAATGAGTCACTAATACTTTCCTCCAAAGAAAAATTCTCCTAAGTAGAATTCCTCATGACAAAATTGTTGTGTTCCAAAGCATTCTGCATGTGCCAGGTATAAGACTGCTGAGCAGTCACTCTACAGTGGCATCAACCACCCTTGAGAGCAGGTATTAATTGAATCTCACCAATCCCTGAAGGTTTGTTAGGTCCTACACAATGAGGCCCCTTCTGTTTCTTCTGGCTAAAAGAGGCACGTACAACACTTTGATACTCTCCTGGGCTGACTGAACATTTGGGGTCTTTCCTGAGCTAGAGAACAGTTCAAATGGTCCAGCTTAGAGACATTCAGTAAAGGTATTATGATTTAGAGATTCCACACCCCTCATGCCATTGTATTTAATGTTTTTCCAAGTACTGGCTGAGTGTCAGTACTTGCCTGTATATACATCCTGAAATAACAGAGAGACGAAACTTGAGCTTGAGAAGGCCACAAAGATGCAATCTAAGTTGAAACATCTAATGCTTACCCCAGGATCAGAGCACACACCCTCACTGATACAACTGCTTGACTGATAAGGGAGGACCTGAGCAGCTGACATAATCTCTGTGTAAATCCAAACTCTCAGAGTGATTATTGTTCTCCAGCCCCTCCTTGGTTCTTAGAAGGAGTCCTCTGTAACTTTAAAGGATGCAAGGCTGATATCCTACTCTGGCCACTGACAGGTAGGTGAAGAACATTAAACATATGCCCCTGTTCAGCCTGCTCATCCTTCCTGCTCCCATAAAGAAGAAGAAGAAGGTCATGGTCTACAGCAGACCTGGACTTAGTACAACATACACAAAACAGTTGAGGTAGAAGTTGTATTTAGCTTGCAGAAACTTTCTAATATTGTGCAAAATTTTCTATCATTTGATTGCATAAACTTGCTTAGTAAGACTTGATTGCAAAGTCTTTGGTAAATCCAGTTTTACTGCTTGAGAGGGCACACATAAGTGTCAGCATTTGGAAAGAAGTGCTCAAGCTCTATGTGGAGCTGTTAAAGAGATTTGACTCAAAACATATGGTTAAGAACTCAAGAGTAGGAACATACTTCTCTAAACAGTGGAAATTTGCAAACTCAATGGAATACACATAAAGACTATCAAGATTTGTGAGAGAAAAAAATGAAGCAAAATTTAAACAGTCATTCAGACAGAAAGGGTGTATAAGAAAGAAAAGCTCCAGAGGAATGAAGAGCTATTTTCATCCCCATTATATAAGGTAGACAAGTACATGTGACAAAATATAAGTGGAGTTTTTTAAAATAATGTACTCATGGTAGGGTTACCATGTGAATAAGGTATGTAGCAAATATTACAGTCTCTCTTTCCTGAGGGACTTTCATAAAATCCATATTCAGCAACTCTAGCTTTCTACCAAACAATGGAACATTCAGCTTATATGTGAGGGTAAAGGGTGTTCCAGTGAAAAAAGAGGGCACAGAATGGGAAAGAGAAGCAACATTGGCACAAAAGAGTCAAAGAATGCCAATTCAGAAGGCGAGTGTGAAAGCAAAATCTGCTTCCATGCCTGTTACAGCATATATTACACAACTGGCACTTACTTGGCAAATCATCTGCTCAGGCACTGAACTTGGCAACACCACAGGAATAACCTCTATGTGAGGAAGGACTGTTCCTCAACAATATCTCTAAAATATTTTTTACCAAACTGCTTTTCTTTTTCTTTTCTTTTTTTTTCTTAAAAAGCAAGTATTTATCTCACTTTGTATTTCACTTGATAACGAGCATTTTCTTTTGCCTGCAAAGAGGACATCTTGTCAGTGACTTTTGGTATATTCCTCATATGATGTTTCAGATTTCTTAGTATTGTGTACAAATGCCATTGCACAGCCATCCCATTTTGTAGATATTCCCATGTTAGAGAGCAATGGGTGTATTCAGAGACTTGCTCAGTTTAAATGATCTCCTTGTTAATTATTTGAGGAATTAGGACAGAGTGCTTGGGGCTGCAGTGCCCTGGTAGAAAGTCTACAGATGGAAAGATGAAAAGCACTCAAAACAGTGGTGAAACTGAAATGTATTTTTTTCCTCTGACATACTATCTTCTGCACAGTAGTGAAGTAAAGATTTGGGACATTAATAAGAGGAATAGTCTTTTTTATCTTTAGCAAAGTAAATCTATTCACTTTAATGGTTTGCTGCAGGTTATATACTTAAATTACGTAGTCATGTAGAAAATCAGTGCCCAGTTCTACAAACATGAGAGTGAATGCTATTAATTTGTGCAAGAAAAGTTAGGAACATGTTCAAAGCATTACAAGATATAGCTTTTGGATAGTTGCTTTAAAGAGGGATGGGATCACATGACTCCTAGAATGAGACAGTGTGTTTCTAAGCACACTACAAATATGAAAAATCAGTCTTCTGGTTAAGAACCTAAGACTCTCAAAGAAAACAGGGGTAATTTTTAATGTGGTTGGAATTATGATTGCTAGAAAGTAACAAATACGTTAGTCTTCCAATTTGCAAAGAAACATGAAAGTGTACAGAGGCAAAGATGTTATTATGATGCAGATGAAATTATTTCCAATAGACTTAATTTTGATTTACATTTAGTCTCTAAGAAATAACAGAAAACTTTCAGTTAAGTTAAATAATAGGATGTCAGCTTGCTGTGCACAACAAATCCAAAGTCTTTGCATCAGGAGAGTGAAAGTCACATACAAACACATAGGCATTGTAAAGTGATTTACACTCTATTCAGTACCTCCCACAGAAAGCCTGTTCAGGTGGAACATGGACATTACTTTTAAATAATGTAGGTGTAAATGCTATCATGATCTTTAGGGGATATAATCACTCTGAGAATTATTCCTGTTAGGAAAGATTGCAGCAGCCAGCCTTTGTAGATAAACATTTTAGGAAGCCTTCTAAATAGTGTTTTCCCATATGCATCCCCATACTTAGTAGCAGATGGCATAAAATGGCATCACATGTTCATCTCTCTCTTCTTCTCTTTCAATTCTGCTGTCACTCATTTTGATGAATAGAGGGTCACAGCCAAAATGACACACACATGACTAATGCCTGAAGCTCACATGAGGAAACAAGACTCATTTCAGGTCTGAACTTGACCATTTTAATGATGGTGAGAAGAGATAGGAGCTATGCCTGATCAGATGGGATAAGCAGCTGACTTTCACTTCCGTCCTGACCTGTCATGGACAGACATTTGGTCTTGACAGAGCCTTTGCCTTGTGTTTTTTCTGTGTCTCCATGCTCTAAGGCTGCAAAAAGGAGTTCTGTGTTGGGCGCTGGCACTCCCAGACTCATGCTAGCCTTGAATGTTCATCACAACTGTACTAGGTACAGATTTCCTGAAGGACTTCACACAATATTAATTTGATTCCATTATCTTCAAAAAAACCCCTCTCACTTCAGAAGACCATGAATTATGTAGGTGAAAGTATCTTTTAGAGGACGAGCAACTCCTTAGAGAAAATGGGCCAAAAGACTAAAATGAAGGAAACCTTAAGCACCTGAGATTGTTAAGTGAAGATTTTCTTTGTCATTGTTGGAGAGTTTTTTAGCACCTCTTCCTCAATTTATCTGCCTTGGAACTGAGATCACAGGGAGATACAAGATCTTCTCATTTAAATGATCTGTTCTTCCACTGCCATATAATGCCATTGGTTCAACAGCAGGGAATTGCAAATTTTGCCTTCCTGTCCAGCATATAGCAAGCCTTGCTTGTGTCTCAGATCTAGGGGTGTCTGTTCCTGTGTGCTAGCACAAACATTACTAGCTGGGTAAATCAAAGAACTTTCTCATAGCTATACTGCAGTGGCTTAGATCTTGCACAAAGGTCTTAAAATAGAAGATTTCTCTCCTTCACCCAAAATAATCACATTCAGCTTTTAGATTATAACTGGGATGGCAGCTCCACAGCCTAACAGTCACAGCAAATAAAATAGGATCACATGAAATTCAGCAAAGATTTTTGATTAAGAGTCTTCAGCAAGCAACCGTGGATCTGTGAACACCAGGGTAAATTAAAGTTCTTGGACTCCTTCATTTATAGTCATTTCTGTGTCTTTCCACTGTGATGAGTGGCTCAGAACACTCCCATGAGCAAAGCAAAGAATGATCCCAGTTGTGGGAGGAACAATAAGAGAAGGCTGAGAGAAGTGGCAGTCACGCAGAGCATTTGCAGAACAGCCAAGATCACAATCCATGCTTCCTCCCCTTTATGAGTTTCCCATCCTTCCTTCCTTTTACTAGACTGTTGGCCAAATAAATATGTGCCTTCTATCCAAAGGTCTTTCTTCTGGTTTTATCATCATGATCAAGCTAATTGGGAGCAGGAGGGTAAATGAGGCATAGCTGATGTACATGGCATGATGCCCAGCTGACGCTACTATTAAGCTGATGCCGGAAAAGTTAGGAAACCATAGCCTGGCATTGAATAATAGGCCTATTGCAACTCAAGTGTGGGGCAGAGAGAGGTTTTCCTGCAGCTGGCACCATGTCTACAAGTGGTGTACAAGAGAAAGTAATGAATGACTTGGCTCTTTATATTTCCTAGGTTCAAATCATCACAGTTCATCAGGCAGCCATGAGTCTGACTGATGACTCCGTGTAGAAAGCAACAATCATTTCCCTTAAGAGTGACAAATGAAGAATAAGTTGCTGTTATTATCTCCCATTTCATGGGTCATGTTGGCAATTTAATGGACTGTACTTATTAACTGATTTAAGTTCCAGTTCTCTGCTTTTGTATCTGATGTGAATAGCTATAAATTAAACATTGCTTGTGATGAAGGGTAACAGTTAACAGCTCATATCATAAACAAAGTACACTGGAGACAAACCAAACTTCCATTTCAGAATGGTTTTGCTCCATCAAAACAAGGCACTGGCATCTTGCTCAGCACTTTTTCCATTAAAAGCCCATTTGCCCACAGGGGAGCATCTGTTAAGATCACTGCTGCCACATGGAAGCCTTTTCCCATATGTACTACATAGAAAATGAAATGAGGACATAAATTTTTTGAGCACAAATGAAATGTGTTTTTTAAGCAAAAAAGAAAAACAGCTATGGAAAAGCTGAACTCTGCTGGTAAATTTGGGTGAAACCTGCCTTTATCCCCATCTCTATATTTGGAATATGCTAATCTGCTTTGAATACCTGACTTTGGAATGACAAGGATGAGTTTCTTGGATTAGATATTCAAATAACCAAAGATTTTTATGAAGCTTTAGAGCTATTGCTGAGTATGTTACTGCTTGGTTGGAGATGTTGATGATTTACAGGAAGGCTGTGGGTAATTAAAGACTTAATGGAGTGGTAACCATTAAAAAACAATTATTTACTATTGAGTAGCATATTATGGCCAGGCTAATTAAGCAGAGGAATAACTTATTCAGTGTTTCAATGGATTCACCTTTGTTGGGAATTTTCTTGAAGATAAGTTGCTTTTCTAAAAGGTTTGGGAATTTGGACAGAAAATCAGATTTCGTAAAGGATTGTGTTTTGATCACCATAGTGTTTCTTTCTGGTTTGGTCATTCTGTGGTGCTAGAAATCTAATAGCTTTTTATGTACTTAAAAAAGAAGCTATTGCAATGTTTATTTGGGTGAAGCATTATCTGGTAAAATGCTGTTCTTTACTATTTAATCTGCATGTGTCTCCCTTTCCTCCTCACCACAAGTAGGTGCAGCCAGGAGGGACTGAAGAGTGGAGGCTGAGAGTTGAGTCAAGGCTCCTTTGCTCTACTGCTGGTTGTGTGCCACACCTAAACCACCTCCTAATTGCAGAGCTATATATAGAGGACTTTCAGATTAAGTACAGAACTGGTTTTACAAGGTTATTTTCCTGTCACAAGAGCACAGTAGACATCTCAAGAAGGATGGAGGGGCAGAGGGCATGGTCAAGAGAGATGAAAGGTTCTTGTGGGTCAAAAGAGTCATAACCAGGAAACTCTCTCTGTGACCCTGCAGCACTCCTCTGCAGTGTCTAGTAGGAATGATTAACCCATGTCCAGAACTCTAGGAAGAACTTTAGCTGCATGTGCTCTCCCAACATCATTAATATTTTTCTTGTCCAGGGATTTTATAAGGGTTTGCTATTCCTCAGGCCCTTCCAGCTGCTGCTGCTGTGGATTTGCAGCTGCTGTTCATGTCTGAGCTTTGCTGCCATATGGCACCGTAATTCTCACTGACTCACCACAGCTCTGCCCACTCTTCTAGTATCCACAGTGTTATTGAATGGTTCATCACTTGTTCTTTGAAGAGAATGTTATGTGTTTTGGCTGTTACTCACGAATCCAGTGGTTTTATTCCACAGAACTGAAGGCTTAATTAAAGCGATGCAAGTTTGGTTTTTAATCAATTGTCACTCATTTTCTGTGGTAGGTGGGAAATATTCCTCTTTACCTACTCATCTTTACCTGAACTGCAAAGCTCTTATCAGTGGGCAAAAGGATGTCACCAAATGTACAATCTTTGACAAGTGCAGTTTTCAATAAAGTATATCCTAGAGAAGTATCAGAGATGGTTTGTTTAACTGGGCTGGAAATGTTCATTCGATATGATGTGCCCTGAAATCAAACAGGCCCAGGAGGTTATCTGGGCTTGTCTTTCACTCTGTCTGTTTTTTTGTTTAAAAACTGTCGCGGTGTGTGCTTCTGGTGTGTCCCAGGGCACACGGCACAAGGGGTGTGACACTTCCCCCAGGAGCTCTCACCTCCCCACAGGGACTCCGATGCTCTCAGCAAAGTCTGTCTGGGGCGCAGAGGTGAAGCAGAGGCAAGACGGGTCTTGGGGTGAACTGAGGAGATTTATTCATGGTATAACTGAAGCACAACAACCAAAAGCTGGACCCCAAAGACGGGGAGCACATGTCCCACCGTAGGTTTTATGCACAGGCAATTCAAAGCAAGCAACCAATGAAAATGCACTCAGGGAGGAGTCTAGGGCAGGGAATACAGAACACAATCCAGTGGGAATAACAAAAGCAGTGTAATGATACAAAACAGCAAATGATATATCGAGTTAAGGAAGATTGGCAAGGAATGTTCTAGAAATAGAGGCAGGGATACAGAGAATTGACACTTAACTGTATGTATAATTTAAATCATAACACATAAATGAAATAGAAAGCTAACCTGAAAACTCAAAGCAAAAACCCACACCACAACAAAAACCGATGATGTTAGGATCTTGTGGGCAGGTGGATGGGTTGATCTGCCTCTGGGTTTTCAAGCTTTTCTCTAGTACCACAGCACCCAGAGAAGAAGTCACCCACAGATTAGAATGAAAGGAAGGGGAATTTGATTTTTATTTCTCTCATTCTTCTACCTTTTTGTTTTTGTTCCTTTCTATGTTTGCTGCATGTACAAAAATAGCAATGAGCTGTGACAATCTCTCATTTCTCCTGCCAATACAACATTAACCACACAACTGGATCAGCCACGTGGGTATATGCTTTTGGCTGTCAATGGAAAGTAACACTTTTCTCAACCTCATGTACTTATGCTCTTTTCTAGAACAAGATGGAATTTACTGTGTAGATATAATGATATCCATTAGAAAAATGTAGCTTACTATTAGACTAGAGAATTTCTTGTGCTCATTTAATCCTGTACTGTAAACTATTCACCAGGCAGCAAAACCACCACTAAGCAGAGAACAACCTGTCTGAAGGGCGTGGGATTGAACAGTTAAGTTTTTATATCAGGAGTTGCAAGTTGTCAGCTGATAGCATCTTTGCTTTCTGCTTTGTTGCAAGGTGAAGTGCCCCATACAGAAAATGGGGGTGGCATATGAATAATTAATATTGCAGAGTAACAGCTGGAGTTTTTCAGGGTGCCAGTATTCCTCTTTGTAAGAGGCTTCCCTGTATAATTTACTAGGTGTCTCTGATTAAATTGGAGACAGTATATACAATTACATCTAACAAAGCAATACCTCAGAACAAAAAGGGTCACTGTGTTGCCTGGAAACTGGCAGTCTGTCTAAGAGTGAGCACCTGCAGTTGCAGGCTAGTGTTAGTTTGTCCTGCTTTTGGGAAGGATCAGACATTGAGTTCAACCCAAGAGCAAGACACTTGTTTGTTGTCAGGAGGAGCTCTGCCATGGCAGTGAGGGTATCCTCACTCCACAAGGAATGTGGACAGAGTTCTGTTCCATGTTCTGTCAGTACTGGACAGAGTAAACAGCATTTTACTGCACACCATGAGGCTGCAGTGTGGGGGTAAATCCCAAAATCTCAATGTGTAGGAGCCAAGGAACAGCCATACATACTCCTGATCCATTCTGGATAAAACATGGCTGTTGTGATGCGACTCTGGATTCTGTTCCTTTCAATGTGGACATAACAGCAATTTGAGGCATTTAGCATGAGGCATGGGTTTAGCTTGAGGATAATTTTTGTGTACATATTAATATGTTTGTTTCTTTGATTCACTGCTGGAGGAGCATTATGGACTTTTTCCAACGATATAATGTCACAATTAGTTGTGAGAGCCATTGAGCCTGTTATAAAGGACATTTCATGCCATTGTATTTGATGAAAAATTTTTCATGCATCCAAGAACAAGAATATACACCCAATTATTCTTAAAGTGGCAATTATCTCCATGGGGATTTATTTTGAAAATATAAACTAAAAAGAAAGAGAAAGAGAAAGTAACTATAACTAAAGAGAAAGGAGGGTACTTTATACAAATGCAAGTTGCAGGAAAAAATTGCGTAAATCTTGCTGCCTTGGTAGCCTTTAAAATGATAATAACAACAATAAAATCTTGTTCTCTCCCTTCCAGGAAAGCATTTGATGTAAATAGATTCAGCTCCATGGAAGCACATGGATTTTTGCCAATTGATACCAATTTAGAATCTGTCCTGACCTTTCATGCAGGGATATAAAGTAGCCTTATGGCAACTACACATTTTAAAAATGACAGAGTTCTTTTAAGACATATTTTACAGAATAATCTACCCTTAAAAATAGGAAGACTTTATAACAGAAAGTCTGTGATAAGTGGGGGGGTTTGTTTTGATTTTGATTTTTGTTTTTATTTGGGAGGAGGGTAACAAAGTGAATCACATTTTCTTGAAAACCATGACTGTTACTCTGGGTTATATTGAATTCAACCTCAGTATGTGAGAAAATTCAATTGATTTTCATGGATCTATGGACTTGTTCACAATTCAAGGGGATTACTCAATGACATTTAAGTGGTTAGAATTGGATCTTGTAATAAATAGAAATAAAACTTTATTTATGAAAGACATATGAAACAGGGTAACATCTTTTCAACTCAGCTAGCTACCTAGCCCCTTAAACCCTAATCTTCCTAGACATGTCACTGAAGGAAACCTTGTAAAAACCTTCTTGACACTCACCTACCCTCATGCTGAGGTGACAGGTAACTGTTTCCCACCGTGAATCCCAACCAGCAGTCATTTCCTCTGCACCATACACTGCCATTTATTCTTGGAAACAGGAAATCCTGAATCCAAGTCTTCTTTATCTGAGGAAGATTTGATTTCATTCAGACTCTGTTACAGGGTGACCAGCCCTCCAGTGCTGTTGTGTCCTGGATACCAGTGTACTCAGCTCCCTTGAGGCTGCAGAGTGCTAAAGGTACAGTGTGCAGAAGGCAAGTGAAAATTATGTTCTCTGGGTAGAAGGACAGAACCCTTCCCCTTTCAGGTGATCCTCTTCTGCTCTCTTCTACTGTTGGTAGGTGCCCAAGTGCATCATGCCTGAATTAAATTCTTCAGTTGGGTTTGTTGTCCATTAAAAAGGGCAATGGGATACACTCTGTATCCAAACAGTATTTTAGCCCTCCTATGGCACTATTTGAGAGGAGCTGTGCATGGCAAAGATCTTCACCCTGTTCCTCTGTGTCTTGCCATCACATAGTAAGTGGATTTCTGATCTTTCTCCCACATATTTTGTTTTTCTTTCTTGCGGTAAAACACCTTCACTCTCTCACTTACTACTTCTGCCCCAGAGGAAATTCCCTTTACCTGGGAATTTCTGCCCACATCTTCTCCCCTTCTTGGCAGCACGCTTCTTTTTTGTCCCATTCTACGTGAGCAACTGAGGACAGCAGCCTCCAAGAGCTGCCTCTGTAGCCCTCCCTTGGATACTCACTGTTCATGGGGTAACATTTGACTGTGCTTTGCAAAGAGATTTGAAGGTCACAGCCAGAGCCCCTGTGAAGTTTTTTGCATGGATGCAGTTTCCATGTCTGTTCGATGTCTCTTCACTCACCAGTGGCCATGCTGAGACTATGCAGCTGGAAAGGGGGGTCTTAGTTTGCTAATCATTCTCATGTCACATGGAATAGGGAGGAAAGAACACCTTTGGTACAGATCTAAGGGGCAACTTTTTTGTAGTTTCTGGCAAGACACACAAATTAGCAAAGATAGTGTCTGAATCAAATAATGTAACACACAAATTAGCTCCTCTTATTTCTCAGGCTGTAAACACCAAACCTGCAAAACTGTGTTTCATGTGAGGAGCAAAAGCTAAACAATAGGATATATTACAGAAAAAAACTATTTTAGCAGGTAAGGCATTAATTGCAGAACAAGTCATTTCAGAATTAATTAGAATATTCTGTCTTTAGATAAATGATGAACTCTGACTGTATGCGGTTTGGACTTAAGAGGGAATTGGAATCTCTGGAATTTGTTTCATAGAGATGTGCTGGCAATAAGACTGGGATGAGGCTGAATATAATGAAACCAAACAAGACAAGTTTTTGAGGGATGTTTAAAGAAGAAATCTTGTTTAGTACTTAGACTACAACAGGTGAGCAACATTATTTGGAGAAACACACATGGGAACATAAAGGGATTGCATTACTCAATCACTAGATGCTGCATTAACTTACCAGTAGAAAGTTAATTCATTACCTTATCTTACCTTTTTTAAGTATAGGGAATAATGCTGTACATTAAAAAAATCAGGATAGCAAAGCTAAGGTATTGGAGTAGAAGAGTGGGTTTATAACAAACCCAGGAAGATATAATTGAAAAAATAAAAAGGAACAAAGAATTAGTGTAGTTCTTCACAGGTAAGCATTAATTTAACTGGCTCCATCTTAACTCTGCTTTATAATTAAAAACTAAAAAAGGAAAATAACCAGATCTTTGCATATGTAGACATGAATGTAATTTAACAAAACAGGCTGAATCATGAATTTAATTAAACAGCAAGTGCAAGTGTTTGTAATGCTATTACAGAAATGTAACTATGATAGACTAATTCAAACTATATTCTGTTTTTAATTCAATTTTCATGAACGAGCCAAAATTTCTGTGTTTTGTTCTCTCACTACAGATATAACAAAACCAGTATAAAGAAGGAGAAGGACATGCTTTTTCAGACTTTCAATAGCTGAATATTATAAAGCTATGTCTTTCTTCCTAATAAATGCTATACTTATATTTAAACAAACAAACCCACAATATTATAGCAAATCTATCTTTATGTCCATGAATGATATATACTGCATTAAAAATTTTTGAAGCATCCACCATAAAATTGTACATGAAAATTCTTTCTTAAAATGAAAGAGCAATAAACTAGAACAGAATCTTTGACATATAGCAAATTCTATGGAAAAGAAAAATTCAGTCCCTGCCTGAACTTTCTACTTCTTATCCTTATCAGTTTTAGTACACCATCACTTCACAGCTATAACTTTGTTACTATTATCTTATTAACATCTTAAAATGAGTCTATGTATTTGTTCTTGGCCTCTGTGCAGTTCATAAATTGCAGTCCCTGTCTCTTGGATTTTTGTTACAGGATGGTGAAATGTCTATGCTGTAATGATCTGATTAGTTTTAGAATGAACAGTTTAGGGATCAGTTGTCAAGAGGACATAAAATTTTCTTGGAATACCCATCTCCTTTTTTGCCAAAAGGTAACACTTTCAAGATCCTGCCTTGTTTTTTTTTTTTTTTTTGTTTTTTTTTTTTTTGTGGGGGTTTTTTTGTTTTTTTTTTTTTTTGTGGTTTTTTTTTTTTTTTTGTTTTTGTTTTTTTTCCCCTGCATATCAAAGCTGGATGTAAGGGTCAACAGTTGACTATACAACTAAGCAATTTCCTGCTGGGAAGGGAAGAGCAGTGCATTGCTGGTAAATAGCCATGTGCTTATTTTTACCCATTGTTTTTATGTAAAATAAGTGTGGAAGAAAAAAGGACTGTGGATTAACTAGGCTGGGAAACAGCTGGGAAACAGCTGATATTGGCAGTCCCTTTCCTCAAGATGAGTTGTATAATGGTATGCTGGTCATACCATCACAGGATCCCATCCAGAGTCTTGATGTTGGAGAGTGTGGTAAAAGAACTTAATTTTGTTTTGATTTGTGTTCTACCAAATTCACTGTTAATTCAGATTCACAGCTAAATAAAAGTTCTGATTCCTTGGAAATGATGTGAGCACTGTTGAGGTATAGGTCTCTGGTGCTGTACATATTTGTGATGCCAATATAATGCTTCTGACAATACAGTAGCAGCAGGAGTATTATGCCAAGTATAATCTATACGGTGATTTGCATGAAGAAAAACACATTTAAAATGTTTCCTTAGGACTTGAACTTGTCAGGATCATAGCCTAAACAATGTAGTAGCTTACCCAGTGGGAGAGCAATGCATGGCCAAGTTCTGCACTAGAAAAAGCCTTTTTTAACAAGAGGAAACATTTGAGCTTTGATTTTGTTTGACATTTGGCAGTAGAAACTGTTCTGGGCAAGTCAACATGATGGAAATGGTGTAACAAAAGTAATTTTTATCACTTACCCAAGCAGTAAGTAACAAGATCATGACTTGGGACATATCCTCATGAAAGCTTACATCAAGGTTAGCCTTTGATTAAGGCAGGAATAGATGCAGGCCAGAATTACTATCCCTTGGAAAGGAAGGAAAATGTAAACTGAAGCCCTCTGTGCCTGTTCCATTCCAGGAGTTATCCAAAAAGACAAGAAATAAGCACTTTAGCCTGAAAAACACATCATTACCCCTCTTTTCTGAGCACACATTAGCTTTAGTAAATATGTGTTGTTCATAGATGGAATGAAATATATGAAAAAAACCCTAAGTATTTATTTTGATTCCTGCAGCCATTTAGTTTCTTTTTGGATAAATTAAGCTTCTGTACATTCCCCACCTTGGTATGTCCACCCTTGGGCCTGTTATGTATTTCCAATGCAATCTGTTTGGATTTTTTTGCTTTTTCTAAATACAGAAAGAAATTCAAAATTAACCTAAGCAAGCACTAGATAAAAAGATTTTTTAATATACACCCTATCTCACAACTGGTGCAAAGGAAATGAAATAAACAGAAGTGAAGTGGAGGTCTGTTTTTTTCTTCAAACTAGACTTTAAAAAAATACCATTTAAAATTTTAAAAAACAAATACATAAGGAATTTGTTTATCAGACTAATTTGTGTGTAAAAAATTCATCAGTTTCATTTGCACTTCATGATTCCACCATGCTCAAAGTTAAACTTAAGCCAAAGATCTAAGAAATAGGTGAATTGATGGACTTCTAATATAAATTAGAAACAAATTCAAGATTCTTTAAGGTACTTCACCCTTTTAAAAAGGATGAACATTAATCATGACTGCTTCAGAATTCACTTTAATACATATTTGATGAGATTTGAAAGAACTCAGACATAGAAATTCTCTTTTATTTAGGCTTTTCTAAATACCGAAGTGGAATCAACCTTGGATCTAAAGGAATATTAGCTCTCTCCTCACATATTCTGTCTAGTCTTGTGAGAGCTGCCCATTGTACCCAAATACAACAGTTTCTTTAGCAGTGCTGAATTTTAGACACTAAAGACAGCCTCTCCTCAATGGGGGTTACGACAAGGGGAAAAAGAAATTTTCAGTGCATCAGGGAAGGGACAATCTAATCCTCTTTGCTGGTACATCTGCTCTGGCAGTTTTGCTCTAGAAATCAAAAGGCATCCCATTAATTAAAGTTCCTTTTGCTTTCATTTTTATTCAGCTCAAGAAATGTGACCACTATTCAAAAAAAAAAAAGGTTTCAGCCCACTTTACTCACAAATATTCACCACAGAAGTGCCCACACTTTGTCTTTCTTTCTTTCTTTCTTTCTTTCTTTCTTTCTTTCTTTCTTTCTTTCTTTCTTTCTTTCTTTCTTTCTTTCTCTCTTTCTCTCGCTTTCTCTCTTTCTCTCTCTTTCTCTCTCTTTCCCTCTCTCTTTCTTTCTTTCTCTCTTTCTCTCTTTCTTTCTTTCTCTCTCTTTCTCTCTTTCTTTCTTTCTTTCTCTCTTTCTCTCTTTCTTTCTTTCTCTCTCTTTCTCTCTCTCTCTTTCTTTCTTTCTCTCTTTCTCTCTCTCTCTTCTCTTTCTTTCTTCTCTTTCTTCTCTTTCTTCTCTTTCTTCTCCTTTTTCTCCTCTTTCTTTCCTTCTTTCCCTCTCTCATTCTCTACCCCCTTTTTGCTTCTCCTTTTTAATAGAGAACCTTTTCCTTTGGCAAAGTGCAATACATTCAAAGAGTCTTATAAAACAAAGCTTTCAATTCTTGGTCAGCAACAAACTCATCTTTGTTCATGCAGCTCTATTAAGGAAAGAAAGAAAGAAGGCCAATTTTATGCAGGTTTCTATGATCTGTAGCACAAAGGCATCTATCTGCATGCAAGCTATCTGGCAGCCACACAGCAGACTGTGAGATCATCTATTTTAGCAATCGCCAGCTGCAATGAGGAACTGTAAAAATTATGAACTGGTTTATATAGTGCTGTTTTTCCCCCCCAAATGGGCAGCATTACAGATTTATGTATTGTTTTGAGGACAGATAACAAGTGCAGCTCATGGGATGCCTTCACATCTAGATCTCTGGATCTCGCCTGCATTTTCCCTGTGTGTCTAGGTCTGTTTTCATTGGACACTAATGTCATCTATCTTAAGCAGGAAGTGATGCTCGACTGCTTTATCCCTGGGGTTTTAACTGTTGTGTAAGGAATTCTGGCCCTTTATTTGACAGACTTTTACTGTGCTTTTGCTACCATCCACTATTATTCCACAGTGGGTGGCCAGCTATTTAACACTTGCCAGTTGCATCACACACTGCCCATAAAGACCACATACTGTAATTTCACAGCATGAAGAAAATGAGAATATTTCAGAATATCTTCTCACAGAAGAGAAAGATGTTTTTAGAAGAAAACTTGAAAGGAACTTGAAGGACTTTTATACAGAAAGATGAGCTATCCAAGGCAGGATACATACCCTATCTAAAAGTGGAAAGAATCCCTTTCAATCCAGCTAGATTTGAACTGGATCTGTGCTGTAGATGGACTTATAAAAATGAAGGGTCTGGGCTGCATTTACATACATAGTTCAGTGTCTTTCCTTGTTTATTAGCATAGGTAGAGGATAACTGAGTGTCTGAGTAAAGAAAGTCAATCAGAAAGTGATTTCTAGAACTGACACTTTTGCTACTGTGCACAGTGCCCACCTTATGAACAGATGAGTAAGATACCATAACAAGGTATAGTGGGGAGTTGTATTATGTCAACCCTTGTGCAAAAAAACCACTTTGAGCTTGTTTTTGTCATGCAGTGACTGCCAGGAAGACAGTGTCTTGTTGAAGGAGAATGCCTCAGGGTTGCTTCTCCATGTAGTTAATTTAGCTCTTCCCTAAATTTGAAGGCTAAGCATACTATATCAGAAGTATTCTCCTGAATTTATCAAGGCAAAATTCTGAAATGGTAAAGCTATGAGGTTTAGAATTTGTTTTCACATATTTTCTGAATATCATGGTGCTTTTTTTAAACTAAAAACATCTAAAAACCAGAAAAGAGGATGGAAAATACAGGATGATAGTCATGCTTCCTGTTGTATGTGATATATATTTACCTGAAAAGCAAAAATAAGATGCTTCCTTTCAAGTGTGGTTGAGTGAGAACTTTATTACACAGGAATAGAAAAGATTCAAAGCTTTTGTTTTCTAGCAGCAGCATTTTGGAAAAAAATTATATTCTGTAAATAGAGAATAGTGTGGATTTTTGTTAAAGCAGGATATTCAGTTGCACTAGTTTGACAGAAGAGCTGACCAGGTTAATGAAAACAAAGTCTTTACATCCACATATTCTGTCTTAAATAGTGTGGTTCTGCAACCAGTCCAGTGATTCTTCATACATGTCTTTTGGATCACAACATCTGTTCTCAGCTACAGAGCAATAGATGTAGAACAAATGAATACATCATATTTACAGAATCACGTTGCAGCAAAGAAGCAGAAATTCTACAAAGTGTGACATTTACTGCTGTAAAAAGGTGACTGTCTGTTTGCTCCCTCTCCATATGAAAAGCAGGGTTTGCCTTAGGTTGTACACTTGTGATGCCCTAAGCAGTAGAATCACAGAATCACAGAATCACTGGGTTGGAAGAAACCTTCAAGATCATTGAGTCCAACCAGTGCCCTAACACCTCAACTAAACCATGGCACTGAGTGCCACATCCAGCCTTTTTAAAATAAATCCAGGGATGGTGACTCTACCACCTCCCTGGGCAGATACTTCCAGTCCTTTATCACTCGTTTTGTAAAAAACCTTTTCCAAATATCCAATCTGTATTTCCCTTGGCACAGCTTGAGGCTGTGTCCTCTCGTCCTGTCAGCTTCTGCCTGGAGAAGGAGACCAACCCCACCTGACTACAGCCACCTTTCAGGGAGTTGTAGAGAGTCTCCTGAAACACATTATTACTTTGTATTATTAGCAATACTGTATCTTTAGTTTTTATTAACGTTACTGTTTACTAGCCTCAGCCCAGGGCAGCAGATGTTGCAGAAATGCTTGTGGGAACTCTGTGTGCATTTGAGAAGATGGGTTCTCACACTGGTTTTAGCATTTCTTATAAAAGCCAAAAAAATAAGCCTTGTTTTGTTCCCAAATATGAAAGAGAATTCATGCCTTCAGTAACACCTTTGTGAGTGGGTGAAAAGTGAGCTATATTTCAAGTGAATTATTTAGCCACCTACACACAGATTTAGGTGGATGATTAACCCGTTAGTGTGTCTTTTCTTAGTGCATTCTTCATGATTTTTGGTTGTAACACACACATGTGTATTTGTACATGCACACCAAAAAGAGACACAGCTACTTGAAAAATTGGCTAACCTGACGCAGATAGAAGAAATGAAGGAATACGAAGAATCACAGGCTGTCAGTAAAAATTCTTTTTGGAACTATATTAAAATACACACCTATGTGTTAGAATATTTGGAATAATATTTCAGAGAATCAGAAAATCTGTAGCTATTTCTTAGGATAAAGCAAGCTTTCAAGGAAATGCATTCACATGTCTATTCAGGGAGCTGCTGAGGGATTGTTGGAGGAACTCCTGGGTGAAGTTCTCTTTAGGCTACGAGTCAAAAACCTCTCATGAGCTGAATTTACATATTAATAAGCTCTGAGGTCCCATGATTTCATTTGCTAATCATGAATTACTACATCTTCCTCTTAATCTTCTGCCACATGTCAAGTAGGCCTTCATGAGACGCTACCTACCTGCTACATGGGAAGTAAGAAAAATTTGGTTATAATTAATCTGCAAAGAGACGCCTAACCTCACATGCAGAGTTTAGCAGGTAAGTAGAGCAATTATTGCTGCTCACCTGCAATGAAGTAACAGGCTACAATAATCATAAGGCTTCTACTGGATTTATGTTTCTAGGTGCATTTGTCATTTTTGAAAATGGGACTTCAACAGCCTAAGTAACTTAAGCACTTCTGAAGATTTTACCTTAAGCAATGATAATTATTTCCAGTCTATCCTGGGCTTTTACATTGTGCTGAAGGGTGCATTTTCCTATTGGATCTACAGACTGTGAAGACCTCATGATAATAATCCCTAATTCTTCTTTGCAATGATGTATCTGAGAAAGGAGAAAAAAAATCTTCAGGTAGAAGGAAGACTTCATTTCCCTAGGAGCTTTTAAGTGATAAGTCAAATTCCATAGGAATAGCTAGTAAGGAAAACAGATACATAAATCAGGATGTTGGATATTTCTAACCTAGTGTCTGGAGCCCAGAGGTCAGTCAAGTTTGCCATCTCAGAGGCTTTTTTCCTGATCTCAGAGGCTTTTCAATTTGCAACAGAAGGGTTATATACCCTGTAGCCAATGGTTCTCTTACTCTGCTAGAGTGAAAGATACTATTTGAATATCTAGGTATTGGTATGTACCTCATAAATTATGTGCAAATAAATGCAAACTTTGGTTAGGACCAGTAGTTTCAAAGTTCTGTACAACTGCTCAGAAAATGAGGAAATTCATGATCTGATTTACCCATAAAGGGAAAGGCATGTCCAGGCTGATTGTGTGATTAAGCTTCTGCTGAGGTCTGAAACAATGTTATGTTAGTCTTTAACCATCTGTTTTCCATTAAGTGATAGGAATTGTTGTATCATGGTGGTGCTTGGAAAGAAAATGGTATGAAGGTAATGTCTCCAAATGAAGTCTTAATTTATGCAAGCAATTAGTTGTCCTTTGTTTTAATAGATGAAACAAATCTGTGTAGTGTAGTACAGCATAATTTGCCATTGCATTATTTAACAGCAGATATTCTGTGCTGTTTGGAAAACGTATGTCAAACGCAGAATTATTTCTTGCCCTTCATGCACAGGAAGTTCAAACTGCCTGACCAGGGCAATGTGTACTCCTCTTTGGTGTTCTTCTACAGAATAATAGCAGCTAGCTTTTACCTCAGTCAAATTTTGTGGATTTAAGGAATTCAGTATGTCTCAAATCCAGAAGAAACCACATCTAAAGATCAAACAGCATGGAATTAATGCTTCCCTTTGAGTAGAAAAACCAGGAAAAATTCTTCCTCTCAGATCTAAACTTCATTGTAAATCCAGCCTTTCAGGGGACATAGGTAGGTTCAAAAAGAAGCTCTCACAGGATCTCCATAGACTAAAAGAGCAGTACATTCCTTGTTTCTTGACAGATATGACTGTTTCCAACACTTAAGGGCAGAAATATTATCCAATTCTGCTTTGAGGTGACACTGTGAGAGGCTTTTAAGACAGTGGGATAAGTTTTCGTTCCCATATTCCATGAGTCAAAAAGATGTGTTTGGACCCCTGGCTTCCTAAAACCAGGGTGGTGATCCTTCAGCTGATTTGCCTCAGCTGAGTTTCATGATAAAGTTCATATTCACAGTAAAATTTCCCCTACCCAAAGTACTATGTTTTGCAAAGGTCACATTGCAGCTCAATTGTTATTTGGCCAAAAATTCCTTGTTCCTTACTGTCAAATGACAAAGCAAATATCTATAGAGCAGTTTAACAGCACTATACAGGGAATTGAAGGCTTTGATGTGCATTTGAAGGAATAAAATGAAAAGACCTTTTTGATCCTATTAAGGACCATTTTCTAGAGTTTTAATTGCTTCCAGTTGAGCTAGATGTAAACATTAAAACTTTCATTGCAATGAATAGTATGATACTTCTATATTTATTTTCTCACAGTGAGGACATTACATTAAAGCAGATTGCACTTGCCACCTCTTATCAAAAAAGTAAGAGTTTATGATTGCTAATAAATTATTGCTAATTTATTATTGCTAATTGCTAATTGCTAATAAATTATTTCCATGATCAAAAGAACATCAAGATACAACTTAGATATTTATATAACTATAAACATACATATGCATATTTTTTAGAAAAAGAAAGCTCAGTAGATGCAATCAGTCTTTAATCTAGCAGGCGAAGGCAGTATCTAGAAATTAAACTAGATAATTAGGTAGAGGGTATACATTTTTAGGTTTTTTTATGTGCTAGCTGTAACAAATCTTCTATGGAAACAATGTCTGATTCAAACTTCCAGCCTTGCTGGTATGCTGGAGACAGATTTATTCACTATAGGGTGTTAGTGAGCTGTTGTCTCTCTTGGTTCTAGAGTAAGGGATTCTACATCATCCATGATATTCTACATTACCTTGCCTATCCTTAACTTCCTCACCTCATTCAACAGATGGAATTTCAGTTATCTATTAGTTCTCTATCTCTTAGAGGAAAGGATCACTGAGTAATGTTCTATAGTCTGTGCTGGGCAATGGTCACGCTGCCTTTTATGTCTCAGGTCGCGAGACGTCTGAATGACAAAAGTTGTAATCCATCCTGCCTAAATTCAGACATCTGTGCTGCTGTGTCTATGCTGAAACTAACTGTCCATGGCTCCACTTATGTCAAGCAGCTATTTTCAGGATGAAAGTCATCATTCCATAATGTGAATCTCAGCAAAGATGAATAGAAAAACATAAACGCAAAACATAATGTGAATTTTGGGGAAGTAATTTGGTTACTGGAAAACTCTAACATTTGATGGTTTTCAGTTTGTTCAAATTATTTCAATTTATGGCAAAATTACTAATGGAGTGCCAGAATTTCTTTGATCTTGAGGAATTTGACATTCAGAAATGCACAATTTTAAAATTCATTGCCATAGGACTTGGCAGCTGTTCCATTGAAGAGAGGGGCCTCTCATTCTCTTCAGTAGATTTAGGAATGCATCATGGCATCTGATTTTTGAAACACACTTTGCACACACAGCTGCAACAACTTAAGTCAAATCTGACGTGCACCTCTGAAATATGGTTTATATGTTGGAATGCAGTTATCTCACTGACACAGGGTGTGATAAATGAATGAGTAGGGTGCATTGTTCCTTCACTTACACCTCACACCACTTAATAAGCAATACCTGCTACACATTTAGATCATCACTACAAGAGAAAGCAGTTTCTGATTCAATCATCCTAGCCTGATGAGACTTCAAAAATTAGTCAAGGTCAGTGTTATTCACCATTTATGATAGAAAAGCCTTCTCTGTTTTACATCAAAAAGCATGTAAACCAGATTTGGAAAGGTGAAGCGATGACAAACTTTTGGTATTGTTGTGTTTTTGTGTATACTATCTTTAAAATGGAGATGAGTCATAAATTCAACACACTGTAACATCCATAGAAACATATGGGAACATCTGTATGACTGTAGCAGCAGAGTAAAACTCAAGGCAGTCTTTAATAAAATACTGAAGAAGTGTTAGTTTATTTTAGTAATTCGTAGAATTCAGCACCTAACTGGTTGCAGATCTTGTGGAAATATAACTTCTGAATTTGGTTAGAGAATATGTAGTTCCTTAAGCTGAAAAATTACTACATCTTTTAGAGCAGAGTACTTGCCATTCCAGTGGAAGGGTAAAAACCCAGAGAGAAAGCAGAGCACCTGGATGTGGAGGTGTACATCTTTGTTGTGGCGCGTTCTGTGATGTAAGAGTTCCTTCCTGTAGCCCATTCGTGGTTCATGGTTTTTCCCTGGGCCCCTCCCTTCCCAGGTTTAGGTCAGTCCTCCCTTCCCCCTCTCCCCAGTCCCCCAGAACTTTTTACAGCCCCTCCCCAGAGACAGGTCCATCAACAATAGGGGTTTTACCCCCTCAGGGGAATTCCAGAGATGGGCATCCAGTGATAGGAGAAAAGCAAAGGAAGTAAATCCCCCCTAGAAGCACACTGGCCCTCCTGGGTGTCACTCTACCCTGGTTCACTCCTCCCCTCTCCCCTCGTTTGTCGGCTCCTTACCCCCCACCCCTTCCCAGAATAAAAGATACAGCAGATCTTGTGGTCAGGGTCTGCGGGGGTGTTTGACTGCTTCAAAGCCCATGCCAGGGCTCAAATAAACCCTGGACTAAGAAAACCCCTCCACAGTCCAGCTTTTTCTTGGCCTAGTCCAGTTTCTTGGGCAAGTAAACATTGGGAGAAAGCGGTCTCCTTTTCCTGGCTTCCCCAAGGGTCTGCCTCTACAGCCACAGTCCTCGCTCTGGGACAAGATGGGACAAGAACCAACACATGGTGGGGTGTGCTGCTCCCAGCCACTGAGCCTGGGGAGGGATCTCTGTGGTAACCTCAGCAGCTCTCTCTCTGTGGGGTCAGCTGCAAACCCAGCAGCCCCAGGGGTCCCGTCCTGTCTTGCGGTCACACAATTCCGCACATCTTGTAAAAGTTTGATGGGAATACTGGGAGCCTTGAGAGAAGCCAGCTGTATCCCGGGCTTCGTCAAAAGCAGCGTGGCCAGCAGGTGAGGGCTGGGGACTCTGCCCACTGAAAAGAGAAGGCCTAGGGGTGACCTTATTGTGGTCTTCCAGGAGAGAGCCTACAAGAGAGATGCAAAGGGTCTTCTTACAAGGGGACATGGTGACAGGACTACATGTCAGGGGGGAAACGTCTTCAAACTGAAAGAGAGTAGGTTTAGATTATATATTAGGAAAAAAAGCCTTTATTGTGAGAATGCTGAGACAATGAGAAGTTATGGATGCCCTATCCCTGGAAGTGTTCAAGGCCAGGGTGGATGGAACTCTTGTTGACAGATGAAGAATTGTTTGCACCTGGTGGATTAATACAACACTTATTCTTCGTAAACCACTAGCCTATGGATCTGTGCAATGCTAATTCTGGAGCATGTTAAGCATTGAGCAAGAAGAAGAACTGTAAAGTATCCAGCCCAATTAAGCCTACTTTTAGCAGTTGACCAGGCAGTCAAGTGTGACTTCAGGGTCACTGACCACCCAGGACTACCAAAGAGATCTCCAAGACAGCAAAATTCATGAGCATAGGGGAGAGAACATATATTAATGGTCTTTGAGAAAATGATTATCATGTTGATGCTCATTCCAGGCAAATCAATTAACATGTATGTAAAATACAGTATATAAACAGAAGCCCTTTCTGTACTCAGGATGAATGATATTTTGGAGGAGATATTCCTTTGTGCATCTGGTAGAATAAAGAATGCCTGCTTCTTAATGCTACATTGGTGTTAAGGAATTTTATTTTTACTATTTTTGATAACACTCTGAGCGACTTAATCTAATGAAACATGTCCTTGTATAAGGCAGGGGAGTTGGAACCAGGTGATCTTTAAGGTTCCTTCCAACTCAGGTCATCCTATGATTCTATGATGCCAAGATGCAGGAGTGGAGTACAGGGAGGAAGAAATACTTTCTGAAGATCACTGCCAAGTAGTGGTGATCATGAAGCTACATCTCATTTCATTCATTGGTTGTGTAGCCTGAAATCCAAATTTACCTGGATTTTTGCTCTAAAAAGGAAGTGAGAATTATTTGTTCCAGGGAATTGAAATGAGGAAACTGACTGAGCCTTGTATACTGAGAGCAAGGGCTACAATCAGAAGAATGATGGGGAGCTAGTGAAAGCTGGATGGTTGAGAGCCCTGCTGGTGATTGGGAAAGAGGGAGGTTTATTTCAATGTCTCATAATGAGTCTGAGAGTGTGCCCTTATTATGAGCTCTGTAAATGTTAACCACATCACTTTCAGCTTCCATTTACTGCAACTGGAAGTTATTGTCTAGGACATGAAGCCATCTCCCTTGTATGCTTCCTTCAAAGGCTAAAACAATACAGTCATCTGAATAGACTGCTCAAAGACCAAAACTGTCAGGTCTGGTGCTAAGCAGTATCCACAAAGCCACAAATGACTTGAACTGAAGGACATTTAAGATGTCGTATTTCACCTCCCAAATTGCTACTACTCTCGACTGTGTTATCATAAACACGACATTTCTTTTCTCCCATCCTAAGTGGATAGAAGTTCCTGAGAAGAAACTGCCTGGTGCTCCATCTGCAGCTGACAAAGGCACAGAAGTACAGCTCAGTAAAGAGGTGCACTCCATGTGCATTCATGCAGTTGCAGTTTGGAATTTTAGGATCTTAGAAACAAAGTACAAAACTGCTCTTGGAAGTTTTAAATAAACTACCGAGAAAATAGGAGAGCATGAAATGTGATTTAGTCCAGTCTTGAAGCTAAAACAGTGTTTAGGTCAATTTTCCATCCAGCAGTTTGGGATAAATGCCTCTTCTGGTTTTCTTTAAAGTCTTGTGTGGTACCATGTATTTAGTAAGACAACCATCCCTATTTTGCTACTTTTGGGCAGAAAGCAGGTTCTTAAATTTTCAAACTCCACAGACTAATTTTGATTTCCAAGTCAGGTAAAACAATGTTTTGTAACTTTTTGATTAAGAGTAATAGATTAGCAAACGTAAGTTGAACTGCAATTCAAGAAGTGACAAAGGGATAAAGTGATTTCACTCCATATTCCAGCCATGGATTGCTCAGCAGAGTCAGTGGTAAACTGATCTTTGATTCACTGTATGTTTTCTTGGAAAGATTTTTGTACATTATTCTGTAGCTTATCTTTTCCTGTCTTTTCCTTAATTTTTAAATACTGTTAAGTCTTTTGCTCACACTTTATAGTCTATTCCAAGAATGGTCTGGTTTTTTCACTCTATTTTTTTTCTCTTTCTCTTTTGCTGGTCCGCAGCTGGAGAACTCTCTTTTCCTCTGCACTCCCTAGGCACTACAGGTTGAATTGTGTAAGAGGAGAGTGACTATGCAATTGCTCATATAGAAGCAGTTAAAGGCAATTCACTAAGGCTGCTGAATACAAATCAAGTATTTCACAGCCCACACTATCAGTGTGTCTTTAATTGCAGGTTCTAAGTCTTGAACCTCAGGTGTTCTCAAAGGTTACACCTGTCAGACAGGAGTTTCTGCACCCTACATGAGGTGAAGGTTTCACCTTGTCTTAGTATCTGGACCCAAGTAGGAGAAATCAAACATGTATGGCTGTGACTTTATTCTTTTGTAGGAGGTGGAATGTATAGATTTGGCCAGAAAAGGCAGTAAAAGGTGTTTTGCCACCTTTCATTATTGGTTAAGCCAGCTGGGAAAGTGGTCTCTCAGTAAAACCCTAACTGTGGACTCATCTATTTCCATTAGCTGCAACTTGTATTTGAGACAGCTGTAATGATCATATTGACCGGGCTGTTTCAGCAGCAACAGAGATATTCAAATTAAAAGAGCTAGAGCTATGAACAGCTTTTAAAGTCAAAACAGATCAGTTCTGGGTTCCTTGCTTAAAGCTTGCTTTTCAGAAAGGTGAAAGCTCAGATAACCCCTCAAGGATTGAAGCATTAAAACATTTTCAAATAAATAAGGCCATTCTTTTGGACATATAAAGCTATTTTTTTTCCTCATAAAGCCTTTGCTTCTGCAAAATTCCCTACCTCTGTAAGCTGCTTGGTATCACTTCAATCTTAAAAGCAATTAAGACTTTTGTATTTGTTACTCTCAGTGAAAAAAAGGTAGTCCTAAATAATCATTGGGAAAAAAAAATTCCCCCAGTGAAAGTGAGTTCTGCTTATTTAAATACATCAGACTTTCATGAGAACTATGTGGCTTCACTGTAGTTTATAATCTTGGTAATTCTTTTTCTCCATAGTGAGTACTTCCTTACCGGCTATGTCTTTCCTATGGCTCTGGGAATGCAAGAGGGAAAACAAAATGCATAACGAGTTCTGGCTTGATTGAGAAAAAAATCTGTATCTGTCTGCCCTTCTTTTCTCTGAGAACAGATGTGTTACTCTGCAGGGAGGGAGCATGACTGATATTAATACTAGAAAAAGACTAAAAATCCATTGAGGAAATAAAAAGAGACTCTAAGGAGCTTCAGAATAGTAATAAGAGTAGTTACGAAGGAAATACATCCTTTAAATTTCTTTTAATCTTCTTTTTAATTGCTCCATTTGCACACCAGTGCCTCAACATTTATACTTCAGGGAAATTTTAGACAGAAGAAGATGTTTTTCATGAGAAGGGATTTAGGTGCACATCTATGTTTTAAATGAGCTTAGTAAAAAGATCTCCTGTGGTGCTAATGATAGCTGGAAGGTTTTGCTCTTCGGTCTTCATAACTGGAGTATGAGATAACATCTAAGTACTTTGTTCTGAGTGCTTCCATTTAACTGATTTTCCACTCCCATTTTCTAAAATTGCTGGGAATACAGTAATGGGTTGTTCTTTCCGAGACTTAAATTTATTATCTTTCCAAGTCATATTGAGACACTCAGAGAGAAGACCTGAATGAATCATCAGCTCTTCCATTACTTCTGTGCACGTAACACAAGATTTTTACGCCTTCTTAATAAAAATAATTATTGAAGGAGTTTGTTTATTTTGTATTTTGAATTTTTAATGGAGTGCCACAGTCACACAACTTAAAAAATCCATCCAGTTTGTAGAGAGAAAAATTCTTCATGATTCATCCAAATGATTGCAGCTGAATTTCAGTAAATTCAGAGAACCTGAATATTACTTTCCTTCAAAAAACTTCACCAGGCTTGATCTGAATTTCCATTTCTCAAGGAATTATGAGAGATAAAAGGGTTTAAGGAGCCAAAGATTTCAGAGTTCTTGAAAAACGAAAAATTTGAAACCATCTCCTTGTGATGTTTCATATTCATACATGGAAAATGGTCTGTGTGGATAAGATTAAACTGTTAATTCCTATGCTATGTCTACTAATAAAACCAAATAATTGTTTTTAACTTTATGATAGAATATACATTAATATTTAGTTTAGGATAACAATTGAAATGATGACTTGAAAAAATTTTTTTTGCCTTTGATCAAGATGAAACATATTTCAGATCTGTTGAAGTTAGTATTAGATAATTTTGGAATAGCATTGAAAGTAGAGGAAAAAAATTAAACATTTCTACTACACTGTGATTAGCTTTGATCAGAGCTATACTGTTGTTCTTATTGAGGTTGCTTCCATGTATCTTTTACTTGCAAGAAGAGAAGAGAGGGATTATTCCAGAAAACATTCACATTTGTGAGAAGCATTTTACATAAGCCGAAATCAGCATTTTTTGGAAAGAATATTGTTCCCTGTACACTCAACTTTGAGCCCTCAGAAGCCACATCAAAACCATTGCTGACTGAAGTGGGGTGATAATTATGACCATTATGTCAATCCATAAAAACATGAGGCAAAATTTTAAAACTGCTCCCTGAACAAACAGGTGTGTTCAAGTGAACTGAACAGATCTACAAAGTTTAAAACAACAAAGTTAAACCAGGTAATTTGCAACCACAATTAGCCTATAAAATTACACATAGCTTGCATCTGATGAGTCAGGCTGATCCTGGATCTGGCCATGGAAGGATGTCTTGCCTCCAGGTAAAATTATCTGGGGATGGCTACCTCAAACATAGGTATTTACAGTACAGACATCTGAAGTGAAGTGCAGAGGATCCCATCTGTAGAAGACTTTGCATTTCTTGCTCTTTATCCTGTCTCTTGTAGAGGAGCTTGGTGCCATTCCCAGTCATCAAAATGTTTGCCCACCAAACCAGGACCCAGCTGGTTGTCACTGCCATAATTTTACTGCCTTTTGATACCTTTTTTATACCTTTCCTTAGATGACGTAAGTAAACACAAAGAGAATATTTTGAACGTATGTAATACCTTTATATCATAGGTCAGTTTTCTTCCAAAATTTCTAACACTGTTATAGCAACTAATTTCTTTGCAGATTTTCAGCATCAACTAAAATTATTTATTTGAGAGATTGAACAGAACTATACTTTTCAGGTTCCAAATTTTTGGAACAATAATTACAAACTAATTTTCATGGTGTTGTGAGAATTAAATAGTGGTAGTAACTAATTAAATAGTTACTACTTAAATAGTAACTATTTAATAGAAAAGAGAGCTAGTGAAAGCCAAAGCCTCTGTTGGAATGGAGAATGTAACCCCCCTCCTTCAAATTACTATAATTTTGAAATTAAGGAGCTTTCAAGCAAAGATATGGGAATAGGAATAAAAGTTCTTTACTAGGAATATTAAAAATAAAAATGTACTAGTAATAAAAAGCAAACAAACAAAAAAGAAAACACTGACAGTCAGAATACAACCTGACACCTTGTTGGTCAGCATGATGGTAGCAGTCCAAGTCCTCCTGGAGTGACAGATGGGGTTCTCTTGGAGCAGGAATGATCCTGCAGAAGGGCGTAGTTTTCTCTGAAGGTCCAGTGGTGGTGAGATGGGTCCAGGCTTTCTCTGGGAAATCCAATAGAAAGAGGCTATCCTGCTGTTCTGAATCTCAGATTTTATCCAGGTGGGAATGCTTGGCTCCTCCCAGTGGGTGGAGCCTCTCACAGTGGGGTGATGTAATTGTATCAGTCATGCAGTGAGCCTTAATGGCCCATTAACAGCAGATATGCCCCTGGAGGGAGGCTGGGTCACACCTCCCCAGTCTGTTTCAACAAATGGCAATAGAATACATACTTCTGGTTACATCTTGCATTGCTACCCAAGACAGAATTTAAACTGAGTTACAAGCTTCTGTCCTACCAGTATGAACAGAACTTTGTCACATACTTGAATTCAGGTATGTTTAAGCAGTCTGTTGCTTAGCAATGAACCTGGGCTTCTGCTTACATATTCTGGTGATCAAAGGATGCTGTGAGACAGCAGAGAGCACAGCAGCAGCTGTTTTGTACATTTAACAACTTTTTTGCTACTGTTATGCTGTGCAAAGGACTTAGGGGCAAGAACAAGGTTTCAAAACAGGAATCATTCTTCTTTCCTGACTCATGCAGCACTGACCCATGACTTGCAGGAATGTTCCTGTCCTCAAAACATCTTTTTACTCTAAAGTTGATGCTTGTCTTTTAGTTTTGTGCAGTTAGGTTGTCTCTGCTTTGTAATTCATTATGCAGTTCTTCTCCCAGCTCCTTTCTCCATTGCAATTTGCCCGGATCATAGACATCTTTTCACTAAAAAATTTAGATTGTTTTGTCACCCTTACCTTGTTCCCCTGGAGCTCATAAATTCTGACTGCATCAGTGCAGAGGATATCTGCTGCACCATGGGGGATCCTGACACAGGATGGGGGTTTTGGGCAGCAATTAGCCTGGGCTATCACCACCTGGAATCCTGGAGTCCAGGCTTATATTTGGGTGCTGCCCCTGCTCTCAGCAGGTCTTGAACATCACCAGTTACCTCCCCACTCTGGGGGACATCAGGAGGCTAAGCCCAGCAGTGAACTCCCCAAATCCTGTATAGCTGTCTGAGTAAACTTGGGACACTGGATTTCATTGAAGATTTGCATGGTTCCATTTACCCTTGTAATTTATCCAGCCTTTTCCCTACCACAGTTTTTGGATGTTAGTTTCAGTTCTATATCTTTCAGATTTAAACTCTTCTAGGAGGTAGTGGAAGTTGAATTTACTGATAGCTGAATTTAAAGGTAACATGATGAACCACTTGGTTTATGTACATTTTACTTGTAGAATAAGGTCTTTCTGTTTTGGAAAAGCATCTTGCAATTTAATTATATTTTTCTCCTACAGAAATGTCAGACTGTTTGCAACAGGCCACAGGTTTTCATGCTAAAGGTTTAACTTTCTAACTTACATCTTTACCTGCAAAAAATGTTTGCCATCATAGTGGAGGATTTCAAGGGGAAGCTGAATTCAAGGTGAAACAAGGTGATTAGCTATGCAGAGCTGATTTTTTGCTAAGATTATTATGCGTTAGAGAAAATTTTCCCACTAGAGTTGTAGTCAGAACAGATAGAAAAGCCTCATTTCCCTGCCCCTCTGATGTCTTTTGAAATGGCATTTCAGAACTCACAGAGATTTCGTCAGATATAATCTACTATTTCTTTCAAAGTCTTTTCACTTGGCTTCTTCTAATGCTGCTGCCATTTGTGTATGTATTCATCTTATGTGCATAGATTTATGTGTATAGTGAAGACTATCAGACTGATAATCTGAAAGTTGGAGAACTGTATTAAACACCTTGGGAAGATACAATTTTTTGCACTCACACAATCTCTAGTGAATGTGACTCAGACCTTACTTGCAAGGGAGAATAAAAGTATCAGTGACAGGTGTCTCTTGGACCTTCTTTCAAAAACTATGTATGAGAAAGCTGAAAGGACCCTTTGCCTTTGATAGAACCTCCTTGTGCAGCACCTAGACTGGGATGATTGTATATGGACACTACAGAATGGCTGCACCAGTGTGCGATAGTTTTGAACGAGTGGCTTTGACATAAAAACAAGTTTTTTATCTCTGTAAGAAACTTCAGTTGAATGTTGGCATCCAGATTTTGCTCAGTCAGAAGTCTCACAGACATGTCTTTCTGTTTGCTCTAAACTCATCTGAGCCTATCTACTATAATTCTAACACACAATTTTAGATTTTGTAGCATTCAGAAATACTGGCTAGATTCTGTCAGCCTAGCTTACCTAAACTAGCTAGTCTTCAGATCTAAGCCTATATGGCTCTAAATTCAAGGTTCAAAGTGTTTTCAGTCACAGGGTCTAAATGCTTGGGCTGTCCTACCTGTCAGAGTAAAGCTGTTGTATAACAAAAGGCCATAGATTCATAAGGTTAAGCTAGAACTCTCAGATTAAGACACTTTAACCTATGTGTTCGCAGATAAAACTTGGCTAGAGGTTGAATCTCCCAAAAGGGTCAGTCAGTTTCAGTCAGCAGCTTTAGAGACTAGAGCGGTTTTAAACTGACCTGTACTTAGGCAGGGACCATTTCTGCTTAGGAGAAGGGTCTTCTATACCTGAACTTGAATAGACAGGAGAAATAGGAACTACCCACAGAGCTGGCAGAGCAGAATGCAAGGGCTGCCTCATCCCTTTCCCAGGAACAGGGATTTCCCAGACTGAATATGATGAGTATCCCTCTAAAGGGGAGAGGAGGCCCAGTTTGCCAAGAGCAGCAGCACAGAAAAGAGGCAGCAGCACATAAAAGAGTCAGCAGCAGGGGACAGGATTCTCCAGAAACAGGTTTTAACAAAGGACCCTGGATCTGGCTGTGATTTCAGTGTCCTGAACACAGGTTCCTCCAGCACACCCTAAAAAAAGGGAAGTGTTTTTACTCTCGTCTTTATCTACAATTCATGAGTAACTGAAAAAAGGAAAAGTGTAAAGAAACTGAAAGAATATAAAGTCATTTGGACAACTTGTTGAACCTCTATGGCAGTCAAGATCCCTTTTAAAAAGCTCTGGGAACTCTTGATACCAGAGGCAGCAGAGATTGCTAAAGAATTATTTCTTTTATATATTGTTTTTCTTCCTGTTTGGTTTATTCATTTTGCCCAAGTGACAAAGTCAATTTTCCTCAACTGTTGATGCAATCAATTACTACCTTATTACATATCTCCTGTTGTTTCTTTTTCGTAAGGTGTTAACTCCTGGGGTGATGGTGAGGTGTGAATGGTCCTCAACTCCTCAAACTGCAGGTTTGCACTTTGGCAATGCTCAGAAATCCTGATTCATCCAGCTACAGGAGCTGCAATCTTCACCTGAGTCTTCCTTGGGTCTCATCTGGCCCACATGGCTGGATCTCATCCACACAATAATTAGTGTGGGGAGAGCTCTAGACAGGCAGGGATAAGCCTAAGATAAAAACAGCTTGTGGCAAAAGCATTGATCTAGACCTTGGAGGTCAGAAGCACCCTAAGGATGTCTTAGTTTAGGAGTCAGCAGGGCAGATTGGGAGCTTACAGACTGTCCTCAACCACTTCTCCTTCACAGTGAGGTAATGGGAGCCTCAACAGGACAGGGCGGATTTTGGAAAAATAGGGAATTTACTGCACAGTTATAAGAGGGAAAGGAATGCAGGAGTAAGCTGCTGAATGATGTTTAACTAATTTATTTTTTTTAGTTGACCTAGTTTTCAAGCAGAAATACAAATGTCTTCTCGGGTTCCTTATCATTAAGGACATACACAGGTTCTCTGCTGATTCAGGACCCTGTGGCTGTGACACCTGCATTGCATCACTTATATAAGGGCAGAATTAATTCCAGTAATCTGAAATTAGGAGAAAAAATAGTAAAGGCTTTCAATAATGGAGATTGTCACTCCATTCAAATTTGAATTTCAAGATTTTAGGTCTACCAAAGTAATTTGTGAACTTTGAGATTAAATTTCAGTTTTTAAAATAAAAATTTATTGCTCATTCCTTGCAGAAGTCAAATTCTCCTTTATTTATTGAGAGAAAAAACAAGCAAACTAAATACCAACAAAAAACCAGCTACAGAACAATTTCTGTAAATGTAGAAGTGCTTGAACACCAAATATTTTAATGCTGGTTTTTGTGTTAGCAAAGGAAACCAGTTCAGGTTGATCTGAAACAGATTAGCAAGTATTTTTTAGATTTGGCTCATGTCTAACTAGGATTGAAAGAAAAAGCCTTAAAGAGGGGGTATGAACTATTTTCCACAGCTCAGTGTTCTCTTTTGGTTTTTTTTTCTGCTGTATTCCTCACAGGCATTGCTGTAGCCCTTTCTGTTACAGTTAGTTATGCAGGCTCCAGTGCACCTTTTCCAGTTATTAGCAATACACAGTATCCAAGCTGTCTCTCCTCTGAGCCCCATTATTAGATACAGGAGGGATCTAAGTAGCTCCTTCGGGCTCACAGGCAGGAGGTAATTTTGCATGCACGGCTGCCTACTTTCAGTAGGTGTGTGCCTGCCCTGTGGATGATAACCTCTCTGTGAGTGTGTATTCCATGAGTAAAACTTAGCTTCTGATGTTTCAGTAACACATGCTTAACTCACAAATTCATGACTTAACCTGGGTTGCTGCTGGGTTAAAAATATCAGTTTAATATTTTATTAATTACATTGCCATCAATTACTCAGGTTACTGGAGCTGTTTCCTGAAGCTAATATTTTGGGCAATCTCTTTTTCTTAGTTAGGGCCTTATGGAAAACCTGTACCAGGAGCACTCTTATTTTCAGGTAGGCCTTTTCACTTGTGATATTTACCATTACAAGATGGAATTACCATCACTTTGGCCCTATGTTCTGCACTCAAATATCTTCTGTGTAGCATGGGTTTTGTTTCCACACAGTTGATTTCCGTTTCTTCTAAATGAAGTTGGGTTTCTTGTTTTGTCAGTTCTTAGAATCTCTGAAAAGCTTTACTTAAAAGGACTTTCAATGCACTCTGCAGTTTCCTGCAGCCTGGTTTCCACTTTTGTCCCCAGATTCAGAATGGCAATGGTGTTTATTTTACTGCACACTGTGCACTTTTTCATAGTACCACACAAAATGTCAGATAAGGTCTTAAAGAGAATGCCCCTGTTGATGGTATTGGTGATATCTGGTTTGTGACAATACCAAAACATTTCACATCATTGCATTTAGAAAATATAACGTTCAAGTTTCTATTTTAACACTGACTTAACATGGGACTGAATACCCTGACAGTCCCTTTGAGTTACCTGTAATGAAATGCACTCTCCTTTACATCTAGTTTCACATTAGAGTTGAATACAACATTTTTAAGGACATGGGAACATGAGCAGATATGCACTCCTGTATAAGTCTCTTCCAATATGTTCTTATTTTTTGCACTGGCATTTTGTTTTCAACCTAAAAAAGAATCCAACAATAGCTATAAAATAACATCAGTGCAATTGTCACCTATTTTGGAGGAAAAATAGAAACTCTTCCCACATCCTGTTTAGCTTTTAACTCTGAAAAGTATATAAGGTTTTAGACCACAGTCTCCAATGCTGGCTACCAGGGAAAAAATGTTTCCCTGGTAGCCAGCTTCTAAGCATTAATGAGCTCCCCCAAAGCCTGAGTGTGGGCTATAAACAGAGTTTTGAGTAGTTTTTGCCAGTCCTGAGGCACGGGCCTGACAGCACAGAGAGAAGCCTTATGGCTGAAGTAATAAAAACAACAGCATAGTTGCAATTTCTACTGGAGTAAGCAAACTACTAGATAACTTCCAATACCTTTCAAAATAGGTAGAACAAATCCATATTTTACAGCATCTCAAGTCAGAGGATTGAGAAGAATCTGATTTCTTGGAATTTATTAGATTAAAAGAGCTGCCTCTTTTCCTAATTCTCATAAAAACACCATCTATTGCATATTCTACAGTAGCAGCAACTTCACAGAAAGTGTTTGTAAATATTTTTTTCAGACATAGTCCCACAAATCAGTACCGTCCAACATTTTCCCTTGGTTAATTTAGTTTCAGCCCTCTCTCCTGTGCTGGAAGCTGCTGCATTTCCCCTTGAAGCCATGGACTGATTTGAAAGGTTCCCCAGGAGTCTGCTGTGAGGGGTCTTTCTTTGTTACCTGATCCTGGAAGAAGGGGAGTTCTCTGTGTCTGCCAGGAACAACTTTTTCAATAGAGTGTTTGGCACTCCCAGGCCCTGGCTGACCCTTCCAGCCTGGCTGAGAGCACTCAGCACCATTTCAGAGTGCACCTCATGGGGGGAGTATTAGACTGATGCTTGCATACTTTACCTCCAGAGACTGAACGTGAGTCAAATTTGTCAGCCTCCCTTGGCCTCAGCTGTAGCACTGGAAAGATGATGGGAAAAATTAATGAAAGCTTATTTGAGCAAAAGAAAATCTTAAGTTTGTAATATCAGGGCTGGAAACAAAATGTCAAAGGTAAAAAAAGAAACAGCAAAATGTGATTTCATCTCACCCCCAACCAGGCTTTCAGGTCTCACATCTCTTCCCACTGACTTCTGGAGAAGCATTTCAAGGTTGGAAAATCATGCATACCAGCAGGGTCTTCCTCTCTCCTTACCTTCATCCTTCTCTATGCAAATTGGGAATTCATTGCTTCCTTGAGGACATCCCTAACATTCTTCAAATTTTTATTGTTGCTACAGCCTGTCAAGCCTACAGTATGTCACAGGATAAAGAGAATTAAATTTACATTCCTATACACAAGCTCATCCTTATCTTTTAGTGTCACATTTTGTATTGGAGCTCTGTCATAAATAATTTCCATTTACAATTAGTTTGGATTTGGAGGACCCTTGTTCACAAGCTCCAGGTAAGTGAGGTTCTTAAGTGTGTACTAAATTTTGAGCCCAAGAAGAGTAGTGCTTTCTTGAAGTATTTCATTTTCATAGGGTTAATGTCAAGAAGGTTTCAAACTAGTCTCTCACACTTATGCAGCTGAAACCTGCACAGAAATAGTTGTCCTAGCTTGTAAAATCTTACATAAAGTGTCACAGATCATGCTGAGACAGAAGACAGAGGACAAGGATGTGCACTTGGATCTCATGTATGAAATTTATACCTTCACAGTACCTTCACAACTTCTGGTATCTGCCTGCACCTTGCCACCTGCAACTTTGTGAACCATGAAACAATATCATTATAAAAATATCTGTAACAATGCTTTCAAATAGAATTGTTGTCCTAGGATCAGTTATTAAAAGTAATTGTGCTGCAGTCAGCATAATATTTAAATATAAATATATGCTCTGGTATCACATAGAATTAGGCCAAATCCATAATAACAGATAAGTGGAATCATACTCAACATGGATGTATGCCAGAGTACAAAAATGCCCAGTCTCAAAAAAGGCAGCCTCTGTTCTCCTGGGGACAGTATGCCATGAGGGTCACAGTTTTCTGGGGTAACTATTTCTTTCACTGCTCAAACTACACTGTGGGAATATTGAGGAAAGATGGTGACCCCACTGAAGGCATTCAGTGTTATTTAACATAAAGAAGACACATGGGCTCTGCAAGTTATTTAGCATAAACAAGCCTTAGTCTCTCTAGAGAGCACAATATCTAGTAAAGAAATGACTTTTATTCCTCTCTTACTTACCTCCCATATAAACAGTCTCACAATGTTGTCAAAATACATACATTTAAAATTTTGAGCCTTTAAAATAACAGAATAAAGTCCAGGCCCTGTTTTACAGTCAGTCATATCCCAGAGTGCTGGCTGGCCATCTGCTGCCATGTACTGCAGGAAGCACAACTCTGGAAAATGGCATTTTCAGCAGTCCTTGGGGGATGCTTTGCTATATTGGGGTCAAACAGTTTTTTTCTGGCTTCGTGCAGATTATGTGTACTGGGGCATACCATGGTTCTAATAACTACCAATTAGTTTTTGTTGAAATGACAAACATCTGTGTGTATGCATATATTGTATTGTCAATGTGAGCATCCAGAAGCAGATAGCTTCTACCTCAATTTGTACCTTTAGGGATTTACATTCCTCCATCTACATGTAAAGAAGGTATTTTTTTCAGGAAAGTGAATTCACTCTGCACTCTGAAGCCTTTTTCTGGTGTTCCACTGCTAAAATACACCATGCACTTCCATAATGCCATCTCCTGGAAAGTACTCAGCATCTTCTCTTAGGTGGAAAAATATCACTAATAATAAAATATCACTAATAAAAAAATATCACACTGGTCTTAGTAGCAAAGTCCCCTCAGATTTTATCATGGCTCCTCATCTGCCAGTATTTTTCTCTCCTTTACTAGGCTTGAGATAGACCTCTTCCAGTAGTGGCTTGGAGTGGCTTCCTGTGAAAGCCCTGCTCTGCAAGGGGGGGAACTGGATTACCCCAGACATCTATACAATCCTTCTCCTCAAAGATCTCAGTGTAACCAGTGAACAAAAACACAAAACCAAAGCAGAATGCTTGATTTTTCTTTTTCTCCACACATTTGTATTCTGCAGAACTTAAAGAAAACACCTCCTAAATCCCTTCTGAATAATTTAGCTTGAAATGTTTACCCTTTGACAAAAAGGCACAAAATAACTAGGAAATACAAAGTCCTGAAACCATTCCCAGAGGCCACCATTGCATACACTGTCTACTTATTTCAGTTCCTTTATGCCAGGCAAGACCTTACACTTTCTGTTCAGGGCACAGGAGAATACAAAAGACACTCAGCTTCCCTTCCTCATGGGAATGGGAATCTCAACAGAAGAGAAAGAGGACCAGTTCACTGTGCAGGAAGTTAGCTTACAATGAAAGTAATTCTCTAGTGTGCCAAGAGATGTTCAACATCGCTTCTCTTTTCATATAAGGAGAAAGCTGCAAAGTGCTACACATTTTTGATTTTCATTTTTAGTATGCTTATGATTTTTATGATGATTAATCACCATAATCTATGACAGATCATGACCTTCTCATGACACAAGAACCTCCTCTTCTCCTGGCCTCCTTCATGTCAGTATCTGAGCAACAGGCTAAATGGTAAAGTCAGAAACACATAGTATATAGCAATGTGATAGATCAAAACCGAATAGGCTTAATGTGTTGGCTTCCAAGAAATCAAAGGCCAATCTGCTGAAAGCCCCAGGGATGGATAAAAGTAGGAGTAATCTGTAATGATGCCAAGAGGCTGAGTTAGTTGAGACACATTATTACTGTTAAAAATTGTTATTAAAAAACCAACTGATTCAGAGCACACAATGAAATGCTAAAGTTTAGATGACTAACGAGAAAACAGACAAAGAGAAAATCTTCTAATTATATCTTAGAAATAAATGAAAGGGAAATCAAAGAATGAACTGATTACTTACCAGGAAAGAGAAGGAAGTAATGAGCAGAGAAAATCAGTCTTTTTTTATTTCAAGTAGAGCAAAAAGTTAGTTCTTCTCTATGATTAAAATAATTAAAATGAGAAACAGATGTAAAAACCTAGGCTCAAAAACCTTTGAGAATATTTTAGTTATTCTCAAATCAGGGAGTTCCTGATGAAGTGTATTATAGCAACTCCCAAACCTGCAGTGATTTTCTTCCAGAAATCACAGCATCCGGCGAAACCTGATGGCAGAGATATTTCTAATTTTCAAAAGGGTAGAAAGGAATTATAAAATTTTGATAGCCTGGAAGTATCAGAATCAAGTTATTAAAAGCAGTTTCTAAGTATTTAAAGGATAACAATGAAATGAGAAAAAAAGACAACTGATTTTTCAATAATTAAACATTAATACACTGTAGTTTCTTTCTTCTGCAGAGAAAACCATATCCCATATAGATAAAGGGGCAACAGCAGGATATGTCTTGACTTTTGGCTTTTAAGACCTTTCCATATGGCACTTTCTCTCAAGAAAGTCGTGTATACATGATGGTTTTGGCAGGTTCACAGCTAAGAGCACACATCTTCTCCAGAGCCATTTCTTATGTCATACTCCCTAGAGCTCTGTCATGTGCTCAGTATTCAGTATTTTTTAATAGCTTGAATTAATAGTTTTTAGGTAGTTTGGAAAGAACTTTAATGAAAAACTGAATGAGTGCAAATGGTGGGCAAGGTTCACTGAATAAGATCTTGACCAGCTGAATAATCATCTGATATAAAAAAGAGAATTTCAATAAAGGTGAAATCAATATATTGCTTGTGGTGTTCTCATACAGAAAAGAGCATTAACTGATTGGCAGCAATAGAAGAAAGGGCCTAGAAGTTAGAGGGCTTAGTAGGCTAATTCTGAAAATATTGTGCTGTTGCAAAAAACATGTCCTTTTGTTGTCAGGAAGGTCACTGTTCTGCTGTATCTGCCACTGGTGAGGACTTACCTGGAGTGCTATATTTAGCTGGGCTACCATATTTTAAGAAAGATGGAGCTGAAGAAAAACTAGAGAAAGCCAAGAAAAAAAAATTTAATGAACACAATCCATGAAAAGTTTGGAAAGATATGGTCATGTTTAACATACATATGGGCAAATTAACAAGGGAGAAAAGACATGAAAAGCCTTCCAATTGTTTAACAGTTTTTTGTGTTGATTTGGTTTTTTTAACAGAATAATTCTGTTTTGCGCTCCAAGTCCACAGAGGGTAGGGCAGAAAAAAGAAACAGATTAACTTATTCTTTTTTTTTTTTCTTTTTTTAATATACTTTAGAATTTTAAGGTGAGTAAAGATTAGAAAAGATAGCATTTGGTCATTGTGCAATTTTAATACCTAGAGGATTACAGGTGTGTTTAAATAAACACTTCTGATGAATTCTCATGTTCACTTGATCATGTTGTAATGAAGGTACCCTTTCTCAGCCTTTGTTTCTGAGGAAAATGCTTTCCACATTCCCTGTATAAAAATAGTTAGCAACCACTGTAAGATCATCATGCTTCATTCAGCCCTAAAGACATCCCAGTGCCTGCTGGGTATAGATGTGGAGTCAGTCCAGACAACTCCCTGTAGGTCATTGCCTTGCTACAAGCATACACAGGCTGGCAAATTTAACAGCCAGGAACTGTCTTCTGCCAGCCTCCTGTAACCCCCCTTTTTAGTGGGCCACCCACAAGGCTCTTTCATGGCTGTTATAGACCCCTTTGCCAGAAACATATAGTTTCTCCTGCCAGCTCTGAGCCTTTCATCCCAACATCTAAGAACCAATCTCTCTTTCTACAGCCAGCTCCCAGTCTATTTAACTTCTCCCTGCTACTCCAAAAGCCACATAGCCTCTGGCTTCCTGAAAATGTTGGTGATATTCCTTTTCTGTGCTGGAAAAGCTATTAAATTGTCTCATGTATATGCACCAAAACTGAATTAAGTGAGCCTGGTGGTTCACTGGTCATTTTGGTGAGCGATTTCAGGGAAAACTGCTACCTCTCATGAATTAGAATTTGGCTGGGTTGAAAAACTGTCTTGGTGGGCTAAAACTCTCCTTTGCCAAATTTGGCACCTAAATCTAAGTGGCATCCTAAACCTAAATGCTAGCCAGAAATGGTTGTTGAAAAGCTTTGAAAAGAAATTGGGGAAAAATTTGCGTTTGGAGTGTTTGTTGCAGTCCTATAATCAGAGAATTCTGCTAACCTACTTGCTGTAGCATGTATGTTTTACAGTATTCAAATCTTTACTTTTACCCAGAATAAAAAGGGAAGAGGGAAAGTCATTCCATCAAATCACTATCTGTTTATTGATAACAAATCTGATTTCTTAAAGAGTCTGGTACTTCAGCCTTGTAGCAGGTAACTTTAATGTTAAAAATAGATTTTTTTTAGGTACTGGTACAAAAAGCCCATTCTTTGGAAGCAGACCTTCAGAAAATAATTCAGATGTCCTATTTCAGATGTTCTGTACAGGTAAAACTTTCTTGAAGGCACTGCAATTTCCCAGAGCGTGTTTCATGGCTTAAAGTTAAATGGAGGCTTCAGGTAAGAGGTCAGGAAGCAGAAGTATTAAGTATTAAGAAGTGTTAATGACATGAAAATCTGTCTTTTGTTTGAAAATTGAGGTCCTCGCCACTGTAAAAAGCTTTGAGTATAAAGATGATGAAGAGATTGATGCTCGCATTAAGTTTAGCAAATTTTAGTGCTGGTCAAGAAATGCAGCTATGAAAAAGATAACTAACATACATGCTAGAGATGTACATCCTTTTTACAAAAGCAATATTTCACTGTTATTTTATATTAAAATAAACAATTGAACAGGGAGACTGAGGGGAAGAAAAAGGATCTTTAGTTAGAAGAATACCTTGGAATACCTTGGAATCAGGAATAGCCTTTATCAAAATATGTTAATATGTAATTCTAAACCCAGTAAATGACAAAGCACCAAAAACATTTTGATTTTAATCTCTATGCTGAGGACTGTAAATCAAGTTCTTAGGATGAAATAGCTGGACCAGGTCTTATATCAGAACTCCATTTCGACCCCCCCTAGAGCTTTTCAGCCTTGCAATGTGTACCTGAACAAGATATTCACCAGTTTTTCTATCAGTACAATCAATGGGGAGGCAAAAGTACTGGAAAGCCATCAGCTGTTAATGCATTGCCCTCTTCTCTCATGTATGGATTTTTGTTCAAATATCATGTACACAAAGGTTTGATTTCTAATCACTGGCCTGAAACAAGGATGACTCCACCAAAATGGTTGGCATGAGACTCATTGAGCTGAGACAGAAGTAAGATGAGCGTATCAGAGTGTCTACATATTTCCCAGGTTTTACATGCTGGGCAGGGTAAAGAAGAATTTATAAGCCAGAAATTTTTGTTGAAAAGCTTTGAAAATGAATTGGTGAAAACTGTTTGTTGCACTCCCATAATCAGAGAATTCCTCTGACCTACTTGCTGTAGCATGTATGTTTTAAAGTGTTTAAATCTTTACTTTTACCCAGAATGGAAAGGGAAAAGGGAAAGTAATTCCACCAATCACACGAAGTGTAACCTGTATGAAAACTAACAAAACACTTTCCAAATACAGTCTCCATCACTGTTACCTCTTTTTGCTCTTCACTGCATGTGAGAATGATTACATGCACTGACACAGACAAGAAGCCTTTTTTTCCTTATTCAACTTGATGATAACTTATCATTCTGCTAATATGGTTATATTTTTTTGTTGTTCTTTTTCAGATCTAAAAGTGTAGGCTGTGAGGTGTGAAGATGTGTGAGACAGAGATGGAAGAAGATAATGACAATGGAGGACCTGTGATCATGGATTTTATTGTGGAAACCAATCAGTTTATTCCTGAAAAAGCAAGTGCACCAGTGCAATCCTCAGATAAGCATTTTTTTTTCTGAGAAAATACAATAGCTCTTCTCTGGTGTGTTTCATTTCAAAGTGAAGATGCACATGTATGCTCTAAGATGTGCCTTCTTTTTCATATATGTCAGTACATATACTTGTGTCTGCAACAAAAACTGGCTTCAAGCAGGCCCAAGAAGTCAATTATACAACTGACTTCCTCAATCTGCACATCAATTCCTATTTCTCTGGTCCTCCTTACACTCCAATTTGAGATATCTGAAAACTGAAAAGGGAGCCAATCTTGTTTAATTAAAAAAAAAACAAAAATGAAAACAAAACCAAACAAATGTGCAAACCCCCCCAACCCCAAAAAAGAAAAAGAGAGGGAGAAAAAAAAAGTTCAAAAATCTTTTCCTTGTGGTAGAAATATTAATATATAGGTGCTACATACTAAAGATATTCAAGAGAAGTTTTAGTGGTTTTAATGGTAAGCAGCACCATGAGTTTTTTACCATTAAAGAAGCATCTTTAAATAATAATATAGAGGTTCCCAGCTCCTAGCTGCAACTCCAGGAAGTTTCCTGTTGATCCTGTGCCACATCTGCCAAATTATGTACTTATACTCTCATGCACACCAAAGAGCCTCAAACGACCCCAGGCATGGAAGTTTGGCAAATTATTTGGCCTCTAATATCCTGAAAATCAGAGCTACCAGAAGTTTATTTAGACTATATTTCAAAATAATGGAGACAAATCTTCATTTTCAGAAGCTTCAGAAATTTTCAATTTATCACATTTTTAAAGACTAATGGATTGAAATAGGCACCATTAAGACAGATAGTGTGTTTCTGCATCGACAACAAACTGTCCTAAGATGTGAGTTGCACAAGTTTTCAACAGCTGGAATCCTGTTCAGACTCATTCAGTGGTCTCTGAAGAGAAATTTGGATTGCATGGCTATATGTGTTTATAGAACACACTTAAAATATACCTTTAAATATTTATTTTTGTGATTTTTGTGATGTTTAATATTTAAATATTACAGATGGGATTCATTTAGCCATTCATAACTTATGATGTCTACATGTGTGCTATACATGTGCTATATACACTGCACATGTTATATTTAAATATCTGAAATTAGGAGAGTTAACTCTCAATTTCTTCTTGTAAGTTTTCAAATAATCAAGGCAAATAATCATACATGAATGCTGGGAGACGCTGTGAAAAAATAACAAGGCCTCAGCTAAGAGAACACACTGAATGCTTGGAGCAGAGAGGTTACCCTGGTGTCACTCCTTTCCTGACCATGGAAATGTTCCAAAGAGTACATGCACAGAGGAAAGTATATTACTGGAATTTTTCTGAATAGTGAAAATGAATGTACATTTCTGTGTGAGTGCTCATTAGAGTTAATGACTTTTTTTCATTCTCTGAAAAATTTGAAAAAAGGCAGCTAGCACTGCTTAAATGGTTTCTTAATATTCCCAGTGTTCAGTGTCAGACATGGCTGTCACTGTACAGCAAGACCATATTATTGGGTGAAAGGAGAGCAATACACAGGACAGGAACTGCACTGAAATATGATCAGATTCTGGAAAGATTTGAGGGACATTTCTACAGAGGAAGAGATAAATTGTCACTGGTTTGAATAATTATCCATAAATCCCACTGAACTAAGAAAAGTAAGGGTTTTGTCATGGTTTTACCCCAGCTGGTGAATGAATACCAGTTTGCTCACCATCATTTCCTCCCCCAGTGGAAAGGAGTATAAGTAAAAAAGGAAAAAATTGTGAGTCCTGGGCCACTCCCCCCAGTTTGTATAGTGGGCATGGTGGTGTATGGTGTGAATATCTCTGGCCATTTCAGGTCAGCTGTCCTGGCTGGGCTCCCTCCCAGCATCTCGTGCAGCTCCTCTCTGGCAGAGCACAGGAAACTACTTAGGGGAAACACTTAGCAACAACAAAAACATCAATGTGTTATTAACATAATTCTCATACTAAATCCAAACTGCAGCACTGCAGGAACTGCTAAGAAAATGAACTCTTATCCAGGTGAAAGGGGTACAGCTTTCAAAGAAATCCTCTTTTCTAGTGGCTAGTAAAGTGTTTCGATGTAAAAATACCCCAGCTGTAACATCTCAGGCTATACAAGCTGTGACATGAAACACTAACTCTGATCAGCTGTTTATTGTGTGGTATTGTGAGATTTGCATGTTGGAGACAAAGAATCAATCAAGCACATTATGTAAGACTTATCCAAGACATGCTGAAACACAACCAACCCAACCCAGGAGAACCTGTTGCTCATCCTACAGAAGCAAAACAAGAATATTGCTTGGGCAAGTCATGGGTGTGCTGTTTATCAGTGTAGCCTGCCTGGGCTGATGCAAGCAAAGCAGTGGTCTTGTAGGAGAAGGATTTTCTGTGAATCAACACATACAGAGGGCAACCATCAAACCACAGCCAGCACACAAAGAGTAGATTTATTTCATTACCTTGCTAAAAAAAGAAGGTATTTCATTACCTTCTTCAGGTGGGTGAACCACACAGGGGGACAGAGGCTCCATTCCCCTCAGTTCCTCCTAGTGGGCAGCGTGGGGGACTCGCTGCTGCCCTACCACAGCAAAAGGTTTCACATGTTCTGTGAGAGTCTGCCAGCTCCCCACAGGAATTTTTCTCCTCCAAACAGGAGGCGTAAGAACTGCAGTTTCCCCACACCAATGTTTTTAGCATTCTCTGCTGCAATGTCACTTTGAGCTAAACTATTCCTTCCTCCACACCAAATCTATCAATTTTGACCCTGTCCTCCCAACAGACCTTATAAGTAATTTTTCATTTTTAATACAAACATTGACTTCTTTAAAAATTATCATCCTCATAGCAAAGTCGTAAGTAAATAAAACAGCTCAACAAGACTTTAATTTTATTTATACACTTGTACTTCATTAGGAAACCATTCAATGCCATCATTTGACTATCTGAAACTACTGACTTTTCTCAGTGACTGACTGTGATATCTTCAAAAAGTGAACTGCATTCCTATTGAGAATTACTTATAAAAATATCTCAGATAAATCTAAGTAGGTATTCCTCAGTTAATAATTTGGTTATTTTAGCTTTTTCTCATAGTCAAATCAACCAAAAATTATTTATGAGCCTTTTTTCTATTTTAAATTTAAAAATGAAAGCTTTTTGCAATTCAAATTTATTCAGCAGATACTTCTTGTAAATAATTTTTATATGTAGACTGCTGGCAGGAATATGTTAAATCTGAACAGTGCTAGATCTTGCTTATCAAGTGATGTTCCTTTCTTGCCCAAGCTGAATGAGTAAAACATAGAAATAGCTTTCTTCACAGGGAGAAAAATATACATGTATTTGCTAATACTTCATTAGAAACCCATAGTTAAACTGATCATTCTTGTTTGAAACTGCATCCAATGGGAAATAAATAAAAGAAAAAATTAGGCAAAGCATCTTCAATCTGACATTTTTAATGAACATGCATAGTAGTGCATGTGCATCTTTGTTTAGTTCTTGCACCTGGATTCAACCCAAGCCAGTGAAAGACAACAGTGGAAGAAGCTGCCATAACGTTATACTCATGTAGACTTTAGTCACTCAGATTAACCACTGCTGTTTCTGGGATATGCTTACTAAAAAATGTTGAATTGATAAAATCCATGTATGCAGTTTGGCTCATAAAATCACTCTCATGTTACCGTCTAGAACCCATAAAAGACTGAGATTTGCAAAACCCTGCTCTCCACAGCATCACAGTAATCCACCACTGACCTATTTTTGTATTGTGTTTCTAATAGCTGGACCGCCTTTCATCATAGAGAATAGGCACATTTACTAAAAATATAGATGTTAAATGACAGTTTTCAACCTCTCTCTAATTACCTTTTAGTATAAAACTACCACATATGATGCTGTAAATCCTTCCTGCCAATTAAATTGTATTTCCTTAGTACAGGAATATCTTCTGTTCTTAAACAGAAGTATAACATGTGGAAGATTAAGTAAGAATATTAAACAACCCTTAAAAATTTCCCACTACATTTTTTTAGAAACAGCTATAGAAGTCAATTAGAAGTCAACATCTATTTTCTGAAAGAGAAGCTGTTGATTTTTGATGTATAAATGGAAATACATGATACCATGTTATTTTAGTGATTTCTTTCCCATTTCTCACAGATTATTCCCTGAGCAATTAATCTCTAATGCTATAACACCTGTGAAGAACTTGCTGTCTAATATGTGAAGTCATTATTATTCAGCAAACTGTTTGATACAAAAGGGTGGCAAAGGTGACAACTGCAGTTCTTATTTTCTGATGGCAGAAATTTTTTCAACTCAACTGTGCTAAACTGAAATGAAGAAATAGAAAAAGACTTCCATACTTGGAAAATGAATCTATAATGAGTTACAAACACACAGCCATGTCTATGTACCTGCTGTGACCGAATCTGACACTTGGGCAGTGGAGTCTCAGTTCCCTCAGGATAAACGCAGGCACCAGCAGATGCTGGAGGCCCTGTGGAAACCAACTTTGCAAAAAAAGACCTGGGCACCCAGTGGTCCATGATGAGCACTGGGCACAGGTTGCCCAGAGCAGTTGTAGAATCTTCCTCCTTGGAGATATTCAAAAGCCACCTGGATAAAGTTCTGGGAAATCTGCTCTAGGTGACCCTTCTTGAGCAGGGAAGTTGGGCACCAAATGACCTCCAGACACCCTTTCCAACCTTAACTGATTTCTTACTGTGTGAAAATATTAAAGAAAAAAAAAACGGCAAAAAAGAAAAAAGCCCATTGACTAAAACAGGAGAAAGGGAGAAAGGGTACACATTTTGGGAATATGAAATATATTAAGGTATTCATCAGTCCCAACTGAAAGAAATAAATGACTGCTATCATCTGCAAAAGCAAATTATTTTTAACAGATATTCTAAAACCAGTGAAGAAATTCACATTAACAATTTTTTTAAAAGAAGGGGTTGTCTATCACAGAAACAGACAGAAAATGTTTATGTATATGAAAAAGCATATAGTGGTGGTTGATAGCAAAGGTATTAGCATGAATTTTGGTGTAACATAAAAACTTTTGGAACAGGGTAGACTTCCTTACTGTTTCCAAAAGCAGTGAATGGAATGTGGTTCTCGAGAGATCTTGTGTAAGAGGTCTTTAATCTTGCAATAAATAAGAAAACAATCACTATCTATGTTTATGTAATGAAAATACCTATTATTAAATTATACAGAAGAAACTACTGGGTTAAGATATCTAAAAACTGTAATTGTATGGTAATCTACACATAAGAAAGAATCTGTGGAAAATGCTTAAATGCAGATTATAACTGATGTGAATTTGGGACTACCCATGTGTGCCATGACCAGACTGAACCTTGGCTTGACTACGGGGATGTTTTTCCTCTTATGTACCAGAATGTATCCAAAGCTTGGTGGTACAGGTAAAAAGAAAACTCTTTTGCCTGAGATAGAGGAATTAAAGAGAAAAATATTTTTCTCCAACTGTTCTGCAGCAAACCAGCATCTGAGACTGCTGGAGTTCTCCAAGGGCAGAACAGCTGCCATTGATAACTACCATGAGTGAAAAGTGGTGAACAAGAGGAGAACTAACACTGACAGTGGAATGCTAGACAGCAGGGAAGGGACATGAATTCTTACAACACAAATTTATGTCTACTGTTGTATTTGAAATAATTCTCATGCAGCATGAACTACAGGGATTTAATTTCTTTCTCTTTTTCAGGTTTTGCAGCTCCCACTGAAGTGATTCATTCTTTTATAAACCCCCTCATAGTGCAGCCAGATATGCTTCAGGTGGGTTTGCCATTAGCAAATTTTCCATATCCAAAGTTTATATCACATCACTAAACTGCTCTCATGCAGTTAGTCACATCAGGTGAGAGAATCCAGGGAAGAAATACAATTCCTTGCTTGAGAGTAAGAAAGAGCCATGATTGTGGTGGGAGCTTGCACATTAATCATGAAAGACCCTGGATTTCTCAAAAGACACTGAAGCATATCAAATGAGTGTAGAAAAGAAGGCAACCCAGGTGGGAGAATTCTGATAGATGTGTTACTACTTTTTCTAGATCTGTATTTGTTTGCAATACATGGAATATATTTATTTTTGGGGAACTGTAAAGTCTTGTATCTGCTTACTTTCAGTTATTGTGGGGTGGTCAAGAATAAACCCAGAGTCTTGGATAAGAAATCACAAATTGCTTCATTCTCTTCTAGCATGAAAGCTTAAGAGCACTCATGACTTACATTTCACACTGATATGTTCCCAGGCTGCAGTTTTGTGTGATGGCAACATTCCACACTGAGACATGAAAATCTGTTGGTAGACTTTGATACTTAACACTCCCAAATTATCTAGCCAGAAAAGTATAAATTCTGGTTTATGAGTTCAACACCAAACCAATCTCACTTATCCAGAACTGCAATCAGAAAAAAAATAAAAACAGAAAATAGCTTGTGTAAGGTGATTGATGTTCATGTAAAAATTTCCAAATCAGACCTCCATTAGAGAATCTAGGGAAAGTTTTATTTTCCTTCTCTGCCTAGAGGTAACTCTGTGTAGATTTGGACATTAATTCTAGTGGCAGAAATTGTTATATTTTATAGAAAATCCTTTTTATTTTGCATTATAAAAATCACATTACATGAGAACATAACTATAACATTGTAGTAATCAAAAGTCCTTAGCTTCATGGCCCTTCAGCATCACATTTAAATGTCACTGCATTACCTACTGCATACTGATGATTAGTTATTTTTAACATAATTAATAATTAACAGTTGGCAAAAACTGGGAAAGGGAAACAAAATGATTCAAATGTTCTTCAGTGCTATACTTTTGGTATAACAGAAGATTTACTCAGGTCTGAGAGTGGGGGGATAAAAGATGATTCAGGATTTTAATCCTTGCTCCAGACAATATGCAGGCTAAGTCAAACAGAAAGGTGCAGCTGCTGTGAACTATTACACAAACTTTTTATCTCTTATGCAAGATGTGGAGAGAAGTGTCACATCCACCCCGAAGGTCTACACTCTCTTTCAAAGCACTAGTTAACTCTGAACACAGACATATCAAGACAAATCTGCTTTCTGGAAAGATGTTTTAGAAGATAAAGGCACAGAGGTGAGTAATTGAAATATAATTTAACAGCACAGATATGATCTGCATGGTGCAATTTGCCCTCAAGGCCTATGAATGTGACCAAGAAGATGCAGCTTCAGAATGGGAGGTAGAGTAACAACCCTGAAATATAGAAATTAGTCCCTTCTGTATATTTAAAACATTATTTTTCAGCTTAAGAATTGTAATAATAATTGGAGTTAGATGTTTTGCCTTTGCAGAGGAGTACACCCATCACTGCACACAGCTATTCATAAAAGCTGCTCTTCATTTGCAGCTTACAGAACACTGCAGGTGTGTTTAAAATCCATTGTGTATGAGCTTTAAAGGTCAGTGCACATATTTGCAGTTTTGCTGCACAAAGATTTGTTGTTGAATATAATTTTAGGTCATTATACTAACAGTCAGTTCAGCTCAGAAAAAGAATGAACTTGGAGGTGTAAGTATTATAATAAAAAAAGATTGTTAAAGAAGGCAAACTTTATATTATTTATTTGAGGCAAAACACAGGCATGGAGCCTGAAAACAGAATCTTTCAGAATATTATAAACAGGAACAAGGGTCATATAGAAATAATTTTTGAAACTTAAGTATATCTAAAGTAATAGTAGCATTTTAATGAATGTTTATAGGTGGAATATTCACTGTAATATGTCTTTTTTCTTTGTAGGTCTTTTGCTATGATAAAGATGGTGAGGTTTAATTTTTATTCCATGTTGCATCATGGAGTGCTATTCAGTATAAAGTAACAATGTCTATTCAAACATTGCATCCCAAAAAAGGCTCTTAAGGGAGCCACATGATTCTAATAGCATCATAACTGGAATTGGTAAGTATTTTCCTTTCTATAAGCTAAAGAATCTAAATGTCCTTTTTGAATACACTTATTCTCATTAATATGTAAGTTTCTTGGCATTGTATCATTAATATTCTCAAACTGTGGTTGGATTTTTCCTCGTTGTGTTTCACATAAGCACAAGTCAGTGCTAAATTTTAAATTTTTGGTGCTTGGGTTGAAGGTGACTGGATATAAGAAAATGAATGCACTTCATAGATGTAGCATGAAAATTACAGGAGCACAATGACCTTTTCCACTTTAAAAAGTTCATTTTTAATCCACATGCAAAACCAAAAATATCCAAAAGACAAAGAACAGAAGGACAATATTTTGTATGTATTAGCTGACCCACAACATTAAATTTCTCTCTCTCTTCAGGAATATCTATATTGACCAAAACTCCCACTTGTTTTCACATTACAGCTATAAGAAAAAAAATTCAAAAATAAACACAAAGAAAAACAAAGCTAAAAAATCAGTTCATGTTATACATAACCTGGGAATGTGTTGTGTTCATGGCAGAGTAAATGTTTATCATTCTTTTGTGGATCAGATTCTTCAATATTGTTATTCACACTGGTATAAATGAGAATGGAATTATATTTAACAATTTTCAAAATCTGAATATTGATTCATGGTCACTATTTAGGAAAAGATATGTTAAGACCACATGATTTACCCGAGAGTGAATAAAGCTTTGTGGCCATCTCAGTTCCAGGTCAGAGAGCTTTGTGGTAGCCCTGCTCAGGAGGAAAAAGCATCTTTATCACAACAACCTTTTGGATATCTGGGCAAAATTAATTGGTGGTCTCCATCTCTGGAAAAACCCATACAGAAGAGTTCCTTGGCTCTGACACTACAATTGCACTCCATTACAGCTGGCATAGACAGCTCCTAGCTCATGAGTGCAGCAAAACATTTTTGCTATAGAGATGGTGTGTCTGTATAAAGGAGCTGAGGGAAGTGACGGACACAGGCAGTCACCCATCCCTTTCTGTGTGTTGTTACACATTGTAATGTAAAGGATTTTTGAGGTTCAGCTGACTGTGGGTTCCCATGCCACAAATCAGCTGATTCAGCTCTTTACGATGGGTCTCACTTGTCAGTCAAGTCTAGGCATGTTTTAATTGATCCTTTAATTAATCTATCTCTTGGAAGAGAGACACATGAATCTCCTCTGTGCATCCACAGCCACAACGAGACCTGCACCAACATTCAGCACACACCCACGGGCTGCAGAAACCTCAGGGTCAATTCAAAGGCATCTTTATGGGTTTAGTTCCTGGGTGACTTCTCCAATTATTTAAAAAGCTTCTTGTAAAGCAAAAATTTAAGTGATGACCTGAATCTGCATTCAAAGTTCATAATTTTGCTCCACTTCATGAGGATCATATTTCATTTAAAAAATACATATAATCCAAATACCTATTTTTATAACTTTGGTGGTTCAGCCCTTTGTGCATAAAGTTTGTATCTCTGTTTACATTCATGCTAATTTCACAGCAAATTATCATTTCAGAGGGCATTAAAAGACAGTATTTTCTTTTCCCACTCTTTCAAGTTTTTCTGCCCTTATTGTGAAATATGTTCAAGCTGAGAGAGGAGACAGGTTCTGCTGCTTAAATATGCTTAAATAAAGCATACTTTATTTCTTGGGCATGGTTATGTTCTTTGTATCTACCCAGTGATACCCCAGGGTACTCTCAGTGACAACAAAGTCTGTGGTCTGGCAGGCTTCTGCTTGAAAAGGGTTAGGTTACTTCAAGTAAGAAAAGGTTGGGAAAGAAAAGAATTTGACAAGAAAAAGCTTGTTTCATATAACTAAGTGCAAACATCTTAGGCTTTGTGTTCATCTTAAATTTACCCTGGTTTGAGATGGGATGCACATACATGTCTATATCTCTATAATTATGTATACAAAAAATAAAATTTAAAAATATATATATCTTTCAGGACAATTGAATTCAGTTTAAGTCTAAGCACTGATCTTATTCTGAATGACAGCACATTTTCCTGAAATTATGTACTTCCAAAACACTATCCTCTTGGAATAAGTGTGTTAATTTTGTTTTGTTTTTTTTTTTAAGGTAAGCAATCACAAAAGAAGTCTACAAAGACAGACCTTATTTGTGAAAATATTTTTTTCTTGATTAGAAACAGTGGAATATTATGCACTACAGCTCAAGAAGCACCAGAGTGAATAGTACATAGAAAAGGTGGAGCAAATGTGTTCTAAGAAAGATGTCACGGGGCAGGATCAAGGATCAAAGAAGTTTGTATTCATCTTTAATTGCAAAAGAAGTCTAAAGATGTTAATCCTGATGCTGAATTGTATCCAGGCATTAAACCCACTTATTCACAATCACTGGTGCTGGGATTTGATCACCTAAATACAAGCATTGATGCATATATTTGTAACTATCTCTACTTGCCTATGTAATATTAATTGTACACAGAACTATGGGAGTCCTATCTGGAGCAGCAGCTGGTAGCCAGTGCATCTCAAATGACAAAAGCTGCCTCTGTTTAAGTGATGGAATCTCTTTCTACATAAAGGAAGCTATGTTGTCATATTCTGATTAGGAAATTAAAATATGTGATCGATGTAGTCTAGTTTCTTTAGAAATAAAATACAAGTGGCACTGATCCAGTTTGGCACAGTCTTAGATTTCAGCAGAATGCCTGATTCCGTCAGTCTCTGAGTGGCCTTTGACTGCTACCCAAAAGCTCTGCTTTTAAGGTTCTGGTCTTTCATAGCTTCTCACACCACATGTCTGTTTTCATTGATTCTAATAAAAAGTTACTATAAAAAGTTGTTATACTCTGGGGACCACAGTCGGGGCAAGTGTCTACAAATTACTTTGTGTATCTACTTTCAAAGCCAGTCTTAATTGTCTCTATAAATTTAAATGTCAAGGGTAATTTATATCCAGACTTTACTTCTTTCTTATACGCAGATAATTTTATGGATAATTTGATAACATTCATTTATGTATTAAAAGTTATAGCTGTTAAAGAGGTATAATGAAAATTAGTTATGTTGCAGTATTTGAATAGTTTGAAGCTACACTGCTGTCAGTGTAACTTAAAATTTTGATATTTTGTTGTTAAAGAAAATTATAAAATAGACTAAAATTCATCCAGTTGTGGCAGCTGCTGTCCTGAGCAGAATGGATAGAGCTATTTTCTCTAACTGGAATTTTCATGGCTGGTAAATTAACCTTAAGTAGGAGGCACACATCTAAACAGGTCAGAGCATTCAATGGAAGCAGTTCTAGGACATGGGAAAAATGATATGGATGGGGTGAGGGCTGGGTGGGCACGGTCAGCACCAGTCCCACCCTGCAGACAGAACTGTGTGGACAGAGAGAAGGAAGAGCAAGCAGAAGTACAACATGCAGACACAACATAATGACAGGGCCTTAACACCTTACCAGACCACAGAGCCCAGGAACTGGGAAGAAAACATGGAAATGGCAGAGCCTTAATTAGACTGTGATGACTGGTTGTTTACTCAACTACAGCACAAAACTCATTAGTATCAGCTGGCTACCCCTGTGGTGTACTGTGACAGACCTCACCTAATTGCTTGAGATCCTGGAGATGAAAGATCTCTTCTCTTGAATAAGCAATGATCTAATTAGTGCATCTCTGTGCAGTATTTCTGGTTCTATATCTTTCTCATATTTTGGTAACCATATAATGTGATATCCAAAGGCAACAGCATTGAACTCCCTGGAAACTTAATATATTGTATTAGCCTTTAAAAAATGTTTTTTCAGAGCTGGGCTGCCATAGGAAATGTTAATGAATCAAGGTACAGATTTTGTATTCTGCTTTGCCACAAAGGTTTTCAGGAAAGCGCAAATGAAATAGATTCCTCAAACAGCATTTCTTTGAAAACAGTTGGACTGGTAGATTGTTTAGGGAGAATCCCACACAGAATATGAAAGAACCAGAAACCTAGATTAAAAAAGTTTTCTCAGTGTATTTGGCTTCCTTGCAATAGAAGAGTAGAAGTTATGAGATGCCCCCTTTAAGACTATATACAAGCAGATTCAGCTATGAATTCATCCAGGATTCCTCATGTGAAAAATATTATGTGTAACAAAACTGGCAAATTTCTTGATTTAACAGTTATAACAGAGAAAGTACAGGATGAATGACAACAATAAAAATTGCAAAAGGAGAAACATTCAGGCAAAAGTGACTGGCAGGATATACCTTTTATATATATATGAAGGTCTTTTTTGGGCTTACTTTGTAACTCATCTCACTTTCTCACTTACTTCAGGGATGTTTTATGCACCTAGGTACACTGGTGAGTCATTGGGCCATTCTGAGCTTCAGTATCTTCAAATATCAAAGTAGAGAATAATACTTCCTGCCTTGCTAGAGTGTTATGACTCAGAATTCCTTAAACACTGTGAACTCCAAGGTGGTATAAAGTACATTGGAATTCAGAGGATGGTCATTACTTTAATTCTCTGTGCCGTGGGTGTTTTGCCAGAGACCTATCTACCACAGGTATTTCTTTGATAAGCTTGTTTGAAGTGGTATGCCAGAACGCCTTCCAGTTTGCAAGAGAGACTGTTTGTATGCATTTTGGAGCACACCAGAACACATCTGAAAAGCAAAATGCATTTTCCAGGTCATTTCAGATCCCAGACCAACTACACAACACATAGCTGCAGTACATACACTACCTTTCCACTTTCATCCCAGCAGAACCCGCTGCTATCCGTTAGCAAGGGGCACAATGAATCCTGTCCAGTTTCCGTGGAGCAATAATAGACACACTGGCTGGTGAGGTCCCACAGATAGGGCGTGTGGCTGACTGCAGCTGAAGCCTCCCTACAGCCCCCAGGTAATTTGCCCATCAGTTGGTAATTCTCCATACCTGATGAGAGGGAAAGAACCTGCACGAGCTGAAGGTACTTGATATGCATTTCAAATGTGTGCGTTTTCTCAAGTGGTCTGCTCCTGCCCACAGAATTGCTGTATGCAGATAAAACCATTAGACCCCTCCCATGTCTGGATCAGAAAATCTCTTATCTTACCTCAAATCTCTTTACTTCCCAGTTCAGACTCACTCTAGCAAGCCCTGCTCTTGCTGAACTTGTCACAGGAAGATCTTTACCCAACCACGTCATCTTTAACAGATCTTTACACCTAAATGAGACTGAGAAGTTCCCATGTCCTGATAAAACACTGGACTTCCTACCTTTAGGAACCTACTCTTGTCCTTGATTTAGGTGTTTAGGAGATGGTTTACAGTTGTAAATGTGGTCCATTCCAATCTTTATCATTCTGTGAATCTGTGTGACTGTTGCCCTCAGTCTCAGATAAACAACCATTTTCAAAAGAGAGTAAGCAGCACAGTGAGGGTCTTGTCAGACAAGTTGTAGGCTTGAGCAGAAGAGCTTGGGCAGCTTTTGGGCACTATAAAACACTAAGTACACTGCCTGTAGTAAGGAATAAATTGTGCTGATTCATTAGGAGGTGCAACCCCATACCACTTGTCTTGTGAACAGTGTTTGGGTTCAGAGGAGAAGGAAAAAAAATGTATATAAGTGCCAGAGACACTTAAGCATTGCTGGAGTAAGATTATGCAGACTTGAAAGCCTCAAAAAATGGATAATATTCTCATGCTTGGGGCAGAAACAGTGTAAACCTTGTTCAGCCACATGTGGAGATGACATCTTAGTAATTCAGTAATTCACTATGGTATCAAAGTTATCAAAAGGGAGAACTTTTCATGTGAAAAAGGGGAGATTTCCTCAACCCTTACTAATTGATTTGTCTGTCAGTGCCTCAGGAAAGCCAAGCCCTGTGCTTGACCAGTTTGTTAGTGTCCCGTTATGGGGACTCTTCACTGGGCAGTGCTGCTGTTTCAGAGGGTGGCTCAGCTGACTTGTTCAGGGAAATGCACCAACAGCATAAGGAAGGCCCTTCAGGGGATCTTCCCACTTTGTGACCCCTCAGCAGGTCTTCTAAATTTAACTGTGTTCTCTGCTGCCAGCAATTGCCAGCACCTGTGAGGGACTCACCCCTATGGTTTATGGAGTAACACTTTATTACTTTAATTGGTGATGATAGTATCTGACTGCAAAAGTGTATTCAAAACAATATACAGAGAAGTTCTAATCCCCAGTGAGAGTATTCAGCATGCATAAAATATTGTTATTATCCAATAGGTGTCCCTATGGAGGTTCAGCCCAATAACTGATCCCAGCAGTTACAATGGAGTCTTCCCTGAATTTGTCCCTATTCTTGATTTACTTCCCNGCCGGTGTTATAGGGTTTATCAGCTGCAAGTTGCCATCAAGTTCCCCTCTCTGCAGGGATTTCAACAAAGCCTGCCAGGGTGTCTCAACCCCATTCCATCTCCCTTAGCAGGTGCTTACAGTTGTGTGGGGAATCATTTCGGTGTAAACCACATTCCACTGAGGGAGCAACAACTGTATTTAACCCTATAATTTCCATACCCTTGTAACTTCTGTTTGAATGTGAATATAACATCTCAGTTTCCTCTACTTTACTCCCAGCCACCTTTCCATGAGGTCCCCAGCCATCTTTTCACACATTAGTTTTACCTACTCTTCATGTATTAAATCCAAGCCATTGCTTCCATGACATATACATAAAATTCTTATAACTAGAGATCTGAGTCCTTCTAACCTTGTTACATGAGCTTCTTTCTATCAAGATACAAACTAACAGTGGCTGATTAGTAGTGATTTGAGTTCATATGTATCTTGACCACAGGTGTAACAGCTAAGAAGGACCCTCAAACACAGGCTGGTCTTTCTTTTTTGGCATGTTTGTCCAATCACAATACACACCACCCTATCCCTCTATCTAGCACTTGTGATAAAAGCCTTATGTGATGATGCTGCCAAATGCCACTGTTTCTTTATCAGACAGGTGTCTGTAGTAAATTATTTACAGCATGGTTTCTCAAGCATTGGAAAAGATTGAAAAATGTTTATGTCTCTTAAATTAGAAGTACCCATTTAACCAGTATCTTCCAGCCATCGAAAGGCTTGGATCCAAGTGGATCATTCACGGAGTATTCTCAAAGCATGAAGCTGCACCAGGATGAACAATAACTAAAGCACACCGAATTTTTCACAATGAATGGTGGAAGTTGGTAAACCACACAGGACTCTGAGCAGCAACTGAAAAGCCCTGGCTGAGTGATGAGAATTAAAGAACAAGCAGAACTTCAGTCACTGTGGTATTTACTGCACCAAACTACAGCTTTAAAATTGCTTCTTATCTTGGGAATGGCTGTGGATTAGTCAGGCTGTCAGTTTTATTAAGTTAGAGGCACTGAATTCATGCTTGTTTTCAGTGATGTGAGAAAAATAGAAGGCAGTCATCAAAGGCGTCTCCAAAAGAAAATGAGCTGGTTATCACATTGAAAATGGCTGTTTCATCTCTCTGAATTCTGGTCCAGGAAGCAAGCTTTCATACTGATTTCAGGTTTAAAGGCACAGATGATTTATGCCTGTCAAGATTAGCCTAATTGCCTGATGTGTTCATATGTCTCAGTGAACAGACTGCCACTTTGCAGCAATTGAAAACTATGTCTTTCAACCTTTATAATAAAACAGAGGCAATGAGAAAACAAATATGACTTACCAGAGGAGAAATTACTGCTTGGTCCCAACCCTGAAATTTTTCCTTAGTGAAAATTAATTGGAAAAGTATTTTGACCACATCAGTGACATTGAAGAACAATTGCCTACATTTGGTTGGAAGTTTAATGAATTTCACTTTGACAGTATAACTAATGGGGTTTTGATTGTGTAGCATTTAGCATAGATGACATCCTCCAAAATGACTTTTCAGGGAAGGAAAAGGAAGCAGTGATTAAATTATGTTGTGATAGTGTGTTCAGTGTCCCCAGAGTCTTTTGGCTGAGAAAAAGAAGGAAGTTACCGAGCTTGATACTAGACTTCAATCATCTTGATACCTTGCACATATTATAGAAATGCGGGGTTTTTTTCTTTCTTGTTTGTATGGATACGTGGAATTATTGCTGACTTGAATTTGGTAACAGCAGTTTCATCCTTTAACATAAAGTCTACCTTCTCATGTGCTTGCCTGAGAATGAAGAAATCTGATTCTGACTTCCGAGCCAAAGAGTAGTTTGAACTCATAGCTCCCTATTTCAGGAGGCTGAGAATGTTCCCCTGGAGGCAGTGATCACAGAGCCAAAAGAAGATGAGGCATGAAGAAATGCAATCATAACCTAATGCTCAGAGTACTCCTATGGGAGCAGAGCCCTTATGCCCTTGTTCCTCAAGAGCCATCCTTATCTTGAAACCAGACTCTCTTTAGCTCTGTGAGGTGTCTTGGTAGCTGGAGTGGACAATGTATCTACCTTCTACTCATTTCAAAATTGTAGTCTATTTCTGATGGGACCCTTTTCCTGGGCTTATCCCTAATAGACACAGCAGGTTACAAAGTCTTCTGTAACAAACCAGTTTGTTCTGGTATTGGGTTTTTTGCTTATAATGCACCATCACTCAGTGTCACATCTGTCAAACTTCTATGCCAAAATCCAGTCCTTGTGCCTGTTTTTTGTTTGGGTGTGGTTTTTTATTATTATTATTTTTATTTGCAAACATGTGAAGGCTTCTTTGTCTCTATTTTAAAAAGCCAAACCAGTGATGAGTGCAACAATACAGTTTGAAGTCTGGTTGAATATCTGTGGTGGAGCTTGAAGCCAAAGTGAGTTTTCAATTTAGCATCAGCCAGGAATTGCTCATGACTAAAGAGGAAATAGCAAAGGAAAGGAGCTACAGTACCCTCACTTCATCACATAACTAGCTATTTAACTTCACTGAAGCAGAATGCTCCTGGTCTGCCACTGTTCAGCTCTGCAAGGGACAACAAATCACAGTGAGCTCATCCAGCTCAGAAACGCCACTTCTGACAAGTGATGTCCTCAGCTAGGCTTACCTCCACAGGAGGCCAGAAATTCAGCTCTGTTAGACTCTCAGGACATGGCTCTTATTTTTAATAGTTTTCAGACAGACACAACAGCAAAATGTTTGCACAAAGGGCAGTTCCACTCTGGACTTCTCACCTGTTTAGATGAGAAACACTATTTTGGTTTTCATATTATTTGGCCTTTATGTATATTCTTGAAAGCTTCCTATTTCACCGCTTAAGCATTTTCAGTGCCATGCAAAAGAAAATAGAAGAAATTAAAGCACAAAAAGCTTTCTCTCTAATAACTTAATAGAAAACAAAAAAAGTCTGATGTGAATGGGATCCAGGATTAACTGATCAGAGGGTCAGGTGGTGTTGTACTGATTTTATAATGTGAATATTCTCTCAGGTTTCTACCTGAGTATTTATACAAAGAAATTTGGGAATATATGTCAAAAATAATAAAAAAGGAAGTGTATGTTTTCTACAAAACATAAGCAGAGAATATGCCAATATTTGAGTGAATGACACCACATTTCAGCTTGGACCCAATTATAAACTTCAAAGACCCTTCAAAGATCCTGAAATCTGTGTTAAGACAAAAATCCTATTTGAAGTTGTTACCTATAGGGAATTGGAGGATATTTATATTCCAAAACCAACACTTAAATTATAAAAGGAATGGCCTATTTTATGCTTGAACACAGCTCATTAGAGAAATCTCTTAATGAATATTTTTCAATCATCTAAGAGAGAAAACCAAAGCACATAGGACATACTATAAGATCTGCATGGATTGCTAAATACTCCAGTGGACATGTACACTGCAAATTATGTGCCATTAATAGTTTTGTGCTCATTCATCAGCATATGATTTAATAATAATTTCTGTAGTGAATTTCTGTAGTATGAAAGAGAAAAAATACATGAAAATAATCACCATCTATGCTGCTCTAAAAGAGCACCTAAGACAGTTACATAATTAATGGTAGTATTTTTTTACAAATACTAATGAATTTTCAACATCAAAATTCCTTAAATAGTCTTATTTGTTTCTCTGATTTATTGAATTTTATTATAGGAAGAAAAATTCAGCATCTCTGAGACAATTACATAATTAATGGTAGTGTGATTTTTACATTTGCTAATGAATTTTTAACATCAAAATTCCTTAGATAATCTTTTTCTGTGATTTATTGAATTTCTTTATATAAAGCAAACTTTACAGAATTTGACTCCCTATCTTCTCTCATTCTGAAATTTACATATTTTGTCTTTAATATTCTATCTTCAAATAAAAAAAGATGAAAGTTAATAGTAGTCTTGTGGCCCTTTTCTTGGAACTGGGCTCTGTAAGTTTGAAAGTTCTCAAGGCAATGGAAACATACAACATTAGTGGATGTTGATGATGAATGAGCTATATCTATACAAGGTAGCCCAAGCCATATTAAATGATACCAATTATACATTTGTTTGAATAATATCTACTTCAGGTGTGCTCATTGTGGAGAGGATCCTGAAGAACACCTATATGAGAGGACATCTATCAAAACCTTCTGAAGCAGAGAAAATAAAGACCAAGAACATTTTGAAAACTCCTTAGAGACTTAGGCCATGTCAGTTTGAGGCTGAATTTCAACTTTCAGAAAAAGCTGAGCTCCTGAGGTTCCAGCTTAGATACTGAGTCGCTGGAGAATCTCAGAACTGAGACAGAATTTCTCTTTGCCATAATACCTTGTCATGTGTAGAAAGTTGACGTGTCCTCACAGGGACTGTAACACGGGACATTGTTGTTTGTATTGACTATGACTTCCTATAAATAAACAAAAATTTCATGAGGATATAGCAAGATATGTATCAGCACATAAACATATGTGCAGAGTGAAACATTACTATTGATCCAGTTTCCCCTTACACAGCTCCTGAAAGAACAGTGGGGGTTTTGAGTTTTATGAACTTCTGTATAAAACAAGAGCTAGACAGCTGCTGCATTTCTGTGCTATATGGAGCATGGGATGTATAGCTGCATGTGTGGGACTAGTTCAACATGATAAAAGTATGCATCTTCCTGTGCACTCTCTAGCTGCAGGGCAGACAGTACACAGCAGTTAAAACACTAGTAGCAGTGTAGCTTCAAATCTTCCCTGCGAATTGATTAACTGATGCCTTCTCCTCCTTGGCTAGGACAGGAGGCTGATGGCTTCCTCCACAAAACTGAGGATAAGAGGTAAAGAGGTAGTGAGGACAAACATGCTGCTGCTGCAGTTCCCCATTTTATGGCTGGGAATGTGATCTGTGCCTGCAAGGATGGGACAAGTGTGGAAGAACCCTGTTTTCCCTCTTTAGTCCTCTATTTCTCTGATTGGAAGAATGGAAACAAACATACTAAATATGCAGAACAAGACTATGTCTTCTCTCCCCATGAATTTTTTTTTTTTTTTTTTGCCAAAAAAGCTATTAAAAATTACTTAATATTCTATCTTTTAGGGAAAAATAATATACACAAAATTATTTTGACTTCTTTTCTGCTGCCTACTTTCCCAGCAAATAAATCCAGGGAATGTGTGACCAAATGATCTCTGGTAGACAAGTCATAGCAGCCTTCTCATCAAGGGCAGATCTCCTCTCTCCCTCTTTGAAAGATCTAAATTCCTACACTAACTAATTTCAGCCTTTCTGCTCACATTCAGACCTGTTCTGAATACTCAACAGACTCCTTATTCTGTGTGGAAATCCTTTATCACTGCCTACTCTTCCACTGTTTGATGCCAATTCTAAATGACACATGATCTCCCAGTGTGTCTTCCCATATTGTCTAAGGGTACCTATAGCTGCTGCCCCAAGACCACCCAAATGCACCCAAATCCCCCTTATATAAATTTTATAAATGCCTGTTGCAATAATTATGCTCATTACACAGTTTTTAATCATAAAATGACACCTTAACTATTCTGAGTTGGGTACCCCATGTGCCTACTCAGTATATTCATTGTCTGGACTGCTCTAGCAAAATTAGGACCTGCCTGGGGTGGGTCATTACTGGAGTACTGAGGCTGTGAGGGCAGGGAGATCACAAAACATAATTCCACATCAGGCAGTGCAGCATATCCAAATTGTCTGCAAATGAACTGGCTCAAAAGCTGCCAGGGTTATAGCCTGTCAGAATGATGCATCATCCCAACTTGTCCCAGTGGAAAACAAATAATTTATGCTTCTGGGAGCCAAGCTAATATCTCTGCAAGACAGTGCATGGTACTATTTAAATATATTTGTTTATCTAGGCCTGGTGTGGAGATATCTACATAGCACTGCATAAATTGCACAGATATATTGGTATACCATATATATGGCCCATTTCTGGGCCATCTTAGGAAAATATAAGTTTCATTGTTCAGAAGGTGGGAGGCCAGAGACAGGTCTGGTTCACCACTGCTGCTGGAACAAATGATCTGGAAAAAGATGTTGCCTTAGGCTTGCTTCACATTGCAGCAACTACTCCTTCACCCATCTTGACCCTGTTTGAGCAATAGTACCAGCAGCACCAAACCTTGACTGCCCTGCACACAGTAGACAAAATCTCAACCATTTTGCAAAATTAGCAGTCTGCTGCTCTCAACTGGCCACAAAACCTGTGCCTCAGGTGGCTTTGCTTCTCACTCAAAGATCTGCTGCATCTCATATTTTTGCACCTTCCCTGGGGATGGTGCTGCATCAAAGAGCAAAGCTGGCTTAGCATACCAGATGTGCAAACTCTATCTCTGCAAGAAGAGTAGTAGCTGGCATGATCCCACTGCAGGACATGGTGCAGTTCTTCACTACTCTAGACTCAGGCTGGTCCTAAATTGCACAGCATAACCCACAGGTTGTAGACTCCATAGGAAAGAGAAGGTTTCTGGCTTTTTCTGTTTTGTACAGGGCCAAGAATACCAAGGGCTACCATAAATAAAAATTACAAATAAAAATCGCCCAGAGTTTTGCTATGGCTGCCAGGTTCTGTGCTTGAATGTGACTTTACAGGATAACTAGTTGTGAATGGTCTTATTTTCTCATGGAATGAAACAAGTCTTGCAATAAAATAGAAGATAGCATATGTCTAATGCTATTACCACTCTATCTGTGAGAAGAAAATTGAATTTGCCATTAAAAAATCATTGTGAAAGGAGCTATCAAGATGTGCACAATTTCAAATGGCCATGAGATTTTGTTCACTTTGTGTCCTCTCCTCACACTATTTACTAGTTCCATTGCTTGTGACACATATGAAAAAACAGTTATAATAGGGTCAATAGAAATTTTTCATTCTTTTGCATAGTCATCAATATTTTCATCTCAGAAAACTAAAATCACAACGTTCAGTCTGTCAGGGCCTTGCCTCTTGTGCTTTTACCCAGAAATAAAAGAGCTGAAAAGAGTTTTACACTTGGTAATACACGGTCAGACTTAGGGGGAAGAAGGGAAACATTCCATGCCCTCCTTACCTCTCCTTTGTCTGTTTCTTGTGGGTCTGGGGGGGAGTTTGAATATCATGGCTCCAAAAGGAGCCAGTAGCATAACTTCTGTTGGTAAGGGCAAAAAAAGGGAAAATCAGATTTCTTGGCTTTTCAATTCCACCTTATATGTGGAAAATGAGACATAGTTTTAAGTGTTTTGTGGTGGGTTTGGTTTGGTTTTTGGTTTTTTTTTTGGAATTTATGAAAAATATTGGGGAGCAAGATTGGCATTCTCTTCAAACTGAATTTTAAAAAAAGTTATTTTCTTTTTTTTTAGTCTTGATGCAAATCAGGATTGGCTTTTCATTTTCCTGTTAAATACAACAGGCTCTGCTCTGCAAAGAAGATCTTATCTTTTACCGTCTCTCTTACAGACAATAAACCTATTATATATATATATTTAACTTTTATATATTACTTTCTTTCATTATGTTAGTGTTCTTGACTGTCTAAATAAATTATCTGCAGTGATAGAGATAGACAGTCTGCCCAGCTTGTATGGCGTAAAATCAGGTAACGTGAAAACAACATCCTCTTTCCGTTTAAGACTTAATAATAAATATCACATTTTCCATTGCTTTTCTCCTGTGATTTCAAGCGCAGCTGAAACCCAAAAGTCTTGGATTGTGATTAGCTTTGAAATCTCACTTCACCTCAATTTGGAGTTAAATCCAGGCTTTGTTTTTGCATTGGTTAAACAGCTGATCTTCCCCTCACATCTCCTATATTTTGAAAAGTTTATTTTCAGGAAAAATTCCAGAAGAATTCTCAAAGTTAAGCTTTAATTTCAGATCATATTTCTTCAAGTTTATGTTTGTGTTATTCCTGCATTAATCCACCATACTATCAGGAATGCAAAACCAGGTGTATTTGAAATTGTGCATCCCACCACATCATGCCATGGTAGCATTTTTGTTAGTAACATTTCAAAATTTTGTACTAAGAAAGACATTAACAGTAGTTCCTAATTGACAAAAATCTTGCAGTGTCTCCTGGTATTAAAGAATTTAATGGTTTCAGCACTTCATTTTGTTTTCTGTTGAATGCATCATTTCATCAGAGCATAAATGGAGAACACTCATGTGGAAAATAATATGAGCTGTGATTCATGACCTCTGATGGATTTAACTACAATGGCAAAAGAGGTTACTGCCTCCAGCTGTCCATCCTTTTCCTGCAGAACAGATTAACAACCTGCTGCAGAGTGGGTACAGCACGCAGCATGTCTGCTCCTGGCAGAGCTGTACCATGTAAATCATCCTCGGCTGGGGTTAACCCTCATTTCTGAAGAGGTGCTGAATTTGACAAGGATTGGGAACCGCAGCTCTCAGACAGGATTTTTGAATAGCTCTAACTGACAGCTGCCCTCAATATTTACTAATATTTTCTGGGCATCAGTATTAAATGTTGTAGCTCAGCCTCTTGATTCAGCTGAGACTGTGAGAAGTGTGCCCGTGTGAGCTCCATGAGGTTTAGCAAGGCCAAGTGCAAGGTCCTGCACCTTGGCTGGGGTAATTCAGGTGATACAGGCTGGGGGATGAAAGGGTTGAGAGCAACCCTGCTGAGAAGGATTAGGGGATACTGGTGGATAAAGGCCTGGCTATATGACAGCAGTGTACACCTTCAGCCTGGGCTGCACCAAAAGCAGTGTGACCAGCAGGCTGAGCGAGGTGATTTCATCCTTCTCTGCTTTTGTGAGACCCCACTTCCAGGAATGCTTCAGTTCTGCAACGTAGGAAGGATGTGGACATGTTAGAGTGAGCCCAGAGGAAGCCACAAAGTTGATCAGAGGGCTGGAGCACCTCTCCTATGAAGACAGGGTGAAAGAACTGGGGTTGTTCAGCCTGAAGAAGAGAGGGCTCCAGGAAGACCTTAGCACAGCCCACCACTACTTTATGGGAGCCTATAAAAAAGGTGGGGACACCAGGGTGAATTTTGCTGTTACCTAGATGGTTCCTAGAGGGTTGTTTTATTTTAGACAGTGTATCCTGTGCTTTTGTGCTCCTGCCAGCAGCTGGATAATGGGAAAACTGAAAAAGATGAGTTGTAGTGAAGAATTTTACTGTTTAACAGGCCAAACAAGTTAAAACATTTGAGGTTTGTTTGTCCTCCAAGAAGGGAATAGGCTTCAGAGTAATAACACTAGCCCCAGCACTGGAAAGGCCGAGCTCTCTGTGTGTCCAAAAAGCACACATCCAAGGCCACACAGAGTCTGCTATGGTTTTCCCTTCTGCTCAACTAAAGGTCAGGCAGAGTACAGGCTTGTTACATAAAATGAGCTGTTGACAAAGACTGTTAAGCCCAAATGTCGACATTAAAAGTCTTCACTTGAAGAATGCTTAAATCTGTTGGACAGGGTGCAGTAACATTTGCATGTTGATGGTGATAGCAAATCCTTTCTCCTCTTCAGAGTAAATAGAAGAGGGCTGCCAGAAAAAAGCTATCTGGCTGATTTCAGAAGACATACGTGTTAGCTGTTGCCCTGGATCTCCCTTAGCACTGTTCTAAACCATTTTGGTTGCAGGGTTTTGCCAGCACTTAGGGTGTGTGGCAGAACCTCCCAAGGCATCAGCACGTTGGGAGACCTGAAATGCTCACTTGACCTCCCCATTATGATTTCAAGAGGATTTGTTAGGGCATTTCAGTTAAGCAGAAACCACATCAAAAGGAAGCACAGAGTGAGACATCTCTTAGACCACATGCCAGTTTATACCATCCAAAGGCAGCCTATGAATAAATCACATAAAGCTGCAGTCCTATGGCTTGTTTTGACTGTTACTAAGCCAAGCAAATAGATTGTCTCCCTTCCTTTTCACTCAGCTGGTAGAATGGCAGGTATAATCACTCCCTGACCCAGTTCAGTCAAAATGATCCAGGTTAGCTCACATACTTTAAATAGTAGCTTTTTTTTCCTAACCTGTTTCATTTTGATTGAATTGGGTTAGAGAACAATTATGTACACATATCAGAAGGGGAGCATGGGAAGCAGGGGGGTTAACCTTTAGAGAATACAGTGAGAAGCAGCTGGGACTAGGAACCTTTTTGATCCAGATCAGCTGAACCCAGACATGCAACAGAAACCAAACTCTGGCACAGCAGCAAATTCTGATGGGATTGGGTTTTCATCTGGTGTAAAACATCTTGATTCCTTTGAAGTTGAGTGTGATACACTCATTTACAATACTAGAGATACTGTCTCCTGTATATTTCTGAATGGTTGAAAAGTGTTTTTCAGCCGTTCAGACTGGCTCCCAGTACTGAATTCCTTTAACTCTTGCAAATATCTGCAAAGAGAAAAGATCAATCTCAGAAAAGAATCCCATGAGTTGGTCTCTGTGGGATCACTTCTTTCAATCACAGAGAAATTTTACTGACAAGGTTTCTTCATTGCAACTAAAGATAAGCTCAGCTTTCCAGTCTGCACTATTCTTCATTAACTAAAAAAGAAGAAGTTTTACAGTACAGGAAGAGCAAACAAAACCAAAGGGTGCTTCTGAAGACTAGAGAATTCAACCCTTTAAGCTTGCTTCTTCCTTTGTAATTTTTTCCACAAACTTCCCCATATAAATTAATTAAAATGGGGTTGCTAGGGGTTGAAGAGTTTGACTGCAAATTTGTGCACTTTTGTACATGTGCTGACTACAAATACAGAAAAACAAAAGAAATAGAACCTGAAATATTTTATTTTTATGTGAATAAGTAAGCTGGCACAGTTTGGTAATCCTTGCATTTCTCGCCTGTGGAAGAGATGCCTAAGCTCTTCATATTTGTCCACAAGGCAAGGCAATATTTGTCCTTATTTCTTTCACTCAGTTTACTGGATGCTCTGGACTCTCCCACCTTTGAAGGGTAAATTAAACGGAAAAGAATTGTAAAGAATGGTGCAACTCTGATTTGTGTGGTCAGTCACTGTACTGGAAAAATAAGTAAGGCAAGCACTCCCCTTTATAACATTAACAGTCCAGCTTATGTTGTTTGATATATGTAAAAACCAAGGATCTAAATCATCAAAAGATCATAGGTGGGTGGAGGAGGATGGTCTGAGGCTCAGGCAACATAGAATAGGGTGAGTTTTTTTTCAAAACCCCAAGACTTCACTTGGTTTCAGTCATCTGAGCTGCTCAGTTATGCTAATATTCTTGGTGTGTATTTAGCTTTCAGTGAGCAGGGAAACAGTACTGAGATGGAAGTTTTGTTGGAATGCAGAGGGTTTGGGTGTAATGAATGAGACTGAAAGGAGAAACCAAGACATTTTGTAACTGTTGAGCAGAAAAAGGAAATGTGAGTGCACAGATGTGATGGGAGATAGAGGGCATAGAAAAAGTTAAAAATTTTGGTTAGTGCAGTTTGAGAGAGACGAGGTAGAACTGTGTTGCTGTACAGAAGGGCTGTGAAGAATGAACTACAAAAATTTTGTGTGGTGAAGCAAATACAGACTAGAGATAAGAGATGACAATGGTGTTAAGAGAATTAGATGAATCCCCTCATCATGAGGAACAGTCAGCAGACAACAGTCAAAGCCACATTCCATAAAGTCAAGAGCAAAGGGGTTGGGTTTTTTTGTTTTTGTTTGTTTGTTTGTTTGTTTGTTTGTTTGTTTGTTCTCTGGGGCAGACAGGGAAGAGTGAGCTTCAAAGAAGGACTCCATTTTTGAGAGAGATTCCACATGATGAAAATGACAGCATAAAAGGAGCAGGGATGGGAAAATGGAGTCTTATAGTAGAATTATGAGCACTAGAGGTGGCATCCCCACCCACATTTTGCTTTCAGGATAGGAAGTTACCAGGTACAGCCCAGCATGCTCTGCATTATTAACTGATCTGATCAATCCATACTGCTGACAGTAGAAGCTTTTATTTTGTCAACAAATCCCACTTACTGATAGGGCAAAGTTGCTGAGATATCTCAGAATAATTCTGTGCATGTTCTTTACACTGCAGGTAGTGGTAGAAATTTCTGAAATGATTTATAGAGGTGTTTGGATTAGGCATGCTAAATTAAGGGATAATATTATCCAGAAGTTCTTTCTCTGGCTTTTTCCAAAGGTCACCACAACCTCATGTTTGAAATGCTGACAAAAGCATGTCAACTTGCATGGCCTCAGGCTCCTCCCCTAAATGTATTCTAGATATAATTAGGTGTGTTCGGCCTATAATTATGTCTCTGATACTGACTTTCTGTTACTGATTGCCTTTGGGTGAGTCTCTTAGCTTCCCTACCCTTTCTGTCTTTTGGTCTTTCATGTTTAGAAATAGATATGGAAATATTTACCTGCTTTACTTAAAGCACCTTTAGTAGATGAATGCATGGCTGTTCATGAAACCCTTTGAGGATGAAAATATTATGTACATGCTAAATAATACCTCTCTGGGTGTGATGGAACAACCCAGCCTCACTGCTGACTATTCATATTCATTTCCAAAGCATTACAATTTGGACTACTGAGACACTATAGAATAAGTTGTATACAAAATGAATGTAGCAGTTTTAGATGTTAATGCTCATATAACTGTATGTATAAATCCTTAATTGTTTCTCATGGTAAGTGCATAACTGATCTGAAATCTCTGTGATGAAAATGAAAGGAATACTTCAAACTTTCTAGAGGAAAATGTTTCAGGAGGGCTCTGACTTAGAGACATGTAGGCATATTTTACAATGGTAAAGTCAGAGATGAGGAAGACTTTCCTAGTAAGTTTTCTAGAGTTAAAATTTGTTTAACTGACATTTTAATGTAAATGAATTTCAGGTATTTCTTAGAAATACCCGCATTTTTTTCTCATTTTCTGCCTAATTATGAGGCAGAAATACTTTTTCCTTTAAAATCATGATGCAGTAAGAAAAGCCCTGTGCTTGTTCTCAGCTAGTGTCCTGTATCCAGTGGGGGCTGTGAGCAGCTAGTGACAATAATTTGCTGTACCCTCCTCCTGGCATCATTGGCCTCTGACCAGCCTCGATCCAGGAGGCTCCCTGAGTGGATTTTGCAGCCTGTAACAGACTTCTTTTCAAGTGCTTGTCTCTCCCCTAGAACCCAAAGATTTTTCATCTGTAAAGAACATGTTTCCTTTTCACTGAATTAACATTGTCCCAGCAGCAGTCCAGCCACAGCTGCACCAATTTTCCCCATTACCTGTGCATGAGTAAAACGTATTAAAAAGAGGGGAAAGAAAAACAAACAAACAAACAAACCCCCACAGAAACAAACATGAGAAGAATCCATCAGTAAATAAACTTCTCTTTCATTTTTCTATTATTTTTCTGTTAAAATAGAGGAGCCACTCAGAGTGAGAGCATGCAACAGTAAACTCTGCAGCTGTTTGAAAAATCCTTCTTGTAAAATTACTTCTTCTTTCAAAAAAATGTAATTTTGCAAATAACATGAATCAGTTTGCATTTTGTTCACTGATCCTACACTGAATGAGGGGAAGATGCATAGCTTTGCAGAATTCAAAACCAGATTAATATACTTTCATAATGAATTAGAAAAAGGAAAGGTTTGAATTCATTTGCTGTTTTACTCTTGCACATCAGCTTCAGTAACTGAGGCATCCACTCTTGTGCTCTGTCACACTAGAGTGAAAACATACGAGTACCCTGATAAGAGCTTCCATCCCATTTCCTATATGATTTTCTTTCTGCTAATGCACTGAGTTATTAGTGCAGTACTAATGAAATCCAGTTATAGATTGTGTTGCCCAAACAGTTGCCTGAGCTTCTCACATTCTGTTCAGTTCCATTTCTATGAGATTAGTGGCATGTTAATCAGAGTGATACCCATGATTTGAGGGGAACTTCTAAATTACAAATAGCCATGGATTTAAGCCAAAACATAATAGTTATGATGCTTTCTTCTTCTCTGCCTTAATTGAAAGGAAGGCAAGAAGATGTAGAAAATTAAGATAAAATGATGTCCAAAGAAAAACAGGTATCAAAAAGGACTCTCCATTGTGCCTTTTTTTAATTATTTTTTTTTTAGGTGCATCTTACACATAATGTAATGTATAAAAGTATGGCCTCAACAAAATATCTTTTGATTGGGATTAGTCACTTCTCACAATCACAGAATATTTTGATCATGACATGTATTGCAAAGTAGGCATTTCAGTTCTTTCTTAGTCAATCCTGTTATTCCATGGCCAAATGGGAACTTGCCTCATCCAGGTTCTCAATCCATGCCATTTAAAAAGTTACTTGAATTCCATGCTGGTTGAATGCTGTATGCTTAACTGGAGTGATTCCCTCTGAATCCGTAGGCAACCTTGAGCGAGGATTCAGACTGCTAATATAATCTGTGGCTCATGTTGCAATCTACCCCTGCTCTTTTGGGGCTGGTAACTTTAATAGAGCTTTGTGATAGCACTGATAGTTACCTTTAGTGCAATACTGATTAACAAAACTGCTTAGAAGACAAGATGAGTTAGGTGATGGGTCTGTGCTCCCCCCAGCCTAAAAAGTACAGATCCTCTAAGAATACCTGAATTCACAGCATTCCATGATCTGAAAATTAGGGCATCCCATCTCCCTTGGTGAAAGCTGAGCACTATGCTTCTGGGAGCAAAAGAAAAGGAAAGTCTGGATCTGATCTCATGATTATGGCTTGTGCCTAGAGGAATGTGCCTAACTTCATTTTCAGCCTTGGTTTTATATGTACCCATCAACAGTCCTCTTAAAGTTGAGACAAATGGCCTTAAATTGGACTAGGGAAGTTTCAGATTAGATATTAGGAAATAATTTTTCACTGAAGGAGTAGTTAGGCATTGGAATAAATTGCTCAGAGAGGTGGTAGAGTCACTATCTTGCTAAATGTTCAAAATATATCTGGATACGGCACTTGGGGGCATGGTGTAGGGGTGATTATGGTAGTGCCAGGCTGATGGTTAGACTAGATGATCTTGAAGGTCTCTTCCCCCCTTGATGATTCTGTGATTCTGTGATCTTGATAAAGATAGGTGGTGGAAGGAAAAGAGCAGCAGCAGGTCAGGAGAATACAGCTCTTATCTTTGAGCACAACTAACTTTCCAGGCTGCTGTCAGGACCTAAATGCTGCCCATTTGAATGAACAAACTACTAAGCAGTAAAGCCTCGGGTAGGAAATCAACATTCCCCTTCCAGGCACAGATGCTAGAGTGTCTAGGAGATTTCATGCTAGATAATGAGGCACACAATGAAGTTAGGCTCTTCCAAATGTAGGTAAGTGATGGTGTAAAGTAGTTGCATATTGTCAGATGGAACCCTTTATTTCAGGAATTTTGTTAGATTCCCTAACATGTATTGCTTTTATTTCTGTCTGGGAATAGAACCAGTTTATCACAGTCTGTCACCATGAGTTTTCCTAGTTTTCTGAGCATTCATTAAAGTAGAAGTTTTCACTTTTCACACTTTGTTCATGTAAACAAGAGACTGTTTTTGTAAATACTGTCATCGTTTTTGCATTCTTCTTGATGAGAAGAGGGTGTTGATTTACAGTCTGTTTGACCAGTGTGGTTGAGAGGTGGGAATTCCACTCTCCAATCCATGGTCACCTTTCTCAAAATATATAATGCATGAAATGAACAAATCAGGGCTTTTGCCCCTGCTCGTCTTTATCCAAAGTTCCTGTGTCCGCGTGGTCATTTCAGCGTGGCAAACAGTGACAACGGTGTCTTGCAAAATACTGAATTTTCAATAGTTAGAAATGTAGAATATGTTGTTTCATTTTCCTCTTTGTGATACTTTAATGTATTGGTTTTCAAAAAGTTTTCCTAGGGGAAGACATGCAACTTCTTATTATCCATAAGAGACAGAGTTAAAATAATATAATAATGAAATAATATAGAATTGATTGTGGTCCGATACATTTTCTTGCACTAATCTATAGCCTTTCTATCAAATCAGATACTCATGGAGATTCATCAAAAATATTTCAATGTATTGCTATTGCAGATCACTCTAAAGAAGTTAGAAATCCATTGCAAATTACAAAGAAGATACTGCAGGAGGGAACACTGTACATCAGATAATAACGGGAAATACATTTTAAAAGCTGCAGAATAAGGAAAATTGGTGTTTTCCATTTGGCAGCAACAACCAACTAAAGCAATTGAATTAGCAGAGAACTGAGCTACATGAAAAGAGGAAAAAATTTTGAAGATGTCAAGGATTCAAAGAAGAATTTGAGATTTTCAGCCTGTTAAATTAAGAATAGATATATGGCAGCTCCTGCCAATTTAGTAGCATGTCTTTCCAACACTGATGCACACAAAAGATCCTGTTACTTTCAACATGACTATTCAAACTAAACAAATAAAAGATGTGAAGAATAAGAGTCTTTTAACTGATTGGCAGCATTTAAGTGTTCATTACTGATTTTCTTAAATCCTGTTCTGTCTTCACATATGCACAATTTGATTTATTTTAAAGGCTTTCCTTTTAATGTTAAATTTAACATAATCACTGGGTGCCGTCAAACTAACATTAGAAATCATAAGTCCAATTCTAGACATGAAAATAAAGGGCTCCAAGGAAATAAATTGAGCATTGACTTAAAAACATGTTTTAATTCTGTAATCTCTTGTCAGATTATTAATGCTTAGGCTTGCAAGCTCTTCCATAGCATTAAGGCTTATCTTTTCACGTTTTCTTTCTCTATTTTAAAATAAACCTAGAGCTTCTCCTTTATGCAAGACCTTCCAGGTTCAACAAATTTCTGTAGATACAGAAAAGTACAGGTGGAAACTCGACTTGAACTTTCCCAAAGAAAACCAAAGGGACTTCCAAATATAAAGGCAGTATTTATTATAGAAGTAAATCTAATTTTCTACGCAGAGAAAATACAAAATGAATGGATCAAGAACAGAATTTAAAAAAGGATGTTACATAAATTTTTTGTTCTACCCTGGAGGTATCCCTGCAGGCAAGTCCTTGCTTCCAGGTTTAATTTTAGCTGAGTCATAGACTTTCTGAGCTGGAACAACTTTTCCCAGGAAGTTCTTCCCATGCCAGCTGAGATGGGCTGGATGTTCCCAACTCCTGAATCAATCTCTCTAAATAATGATGATATCTCTTTATGATGTTTCTCTTCTGTCACATGCTTCTCCATATGTATTCATATATGTAAAAACTGAGCAATGAGGTTTACTGATAAATTTAATATTGAGGGAAGGTTTTGTGTTCCCTAAATGTCATTTGGTTCCTTTTTTTTCTTTTCCAGTTTTCCTTTTTTAATTATTCAGAGGAATGACGTGAGGGAAAGACAATAACTTCTGAGAAAGAAAGGCCCAGATTGCAAGAGAGAATGATCAGGTTTTTTTCTTTTTCCCATAGCAAAGAGATGCTCACAGAAATTATGTCACTGTAGGACACAAAATAATTCACACTGACTCCATGTATTTCTCAGAAGTCTACAGAGCAATTTATTCAAAACACGATTTTTTAATATACTATTTACAAAGGCCAATGTGACTGGTGGGCAAAGTTAGCACCTCTTCAGCTACACTGGTTAAACCAGAGGGCTATCAAAGAGTCCTCCCTCTAAAAAAGAATGAATACAGAGATATAGCTAAGAAAACAGCTCTTCTTGTTTACAGCACATTGCCTGGGAAAGAAATTTCACAACCCAAAACATCCCAGGCATGAAATCCAAGCTACAAAACCCCACCTAAGCAGGAAGATATATGAATAGTTGTTTTCATTAGAAGTGAAATATTCATATCAAAGGTATTGTCCACATGTTTTATGGAAGAGTAGGTGAGGAAATCAGAGGAAATCAGCAGAAAAAGGCATTGAGGTTAAACTCATTAATATCAGGGGAATTAAACTTCTCTTTCTTGCTCAGTTCATGTTATCCACTTATTTGGTTGCAGCAACTGTTTTTATTTTTGAAATACAGTTTTCTCCTTTTTGATCACACATGTTTGAGCTTATGTTCTTTTAGTACTTTAAATTGGAGGGGACTTCACCTCAACTTTCTTTCTGTCCTGTTTGTCAGAGTTCACAACCAGACAGCATGGTCCCAGTGGATCCTAAGCCTTCAGGGCTGCCTTCACCCCAGGCTGAGTCCAGAAGCACTTTGAGTCAGAATCTCTAACCTGTAGACAAAGGAATGCAAATTAATTATAGAAAATATTCCAGGATAATTTAATATGCTTTCAGATAGAGACTATAGGTTACGAGAAGATGCATCTTGAGCTGGACCTCTTTTCAAAAAGTAAAATATTATTGCTGTTGCTTTTACTAACAACATGGTAATTATAAAAACCATGTTCTAGTACACACAGAGATTTCCATTCAAAAGAAAGTATTTTTGCTGGAAGAAAGGAGGTTTTCACTCCCATTATGTTTGTGCAATATCTACATCCTGCGCTGCCCTTCTCCCTGGTATTTGTTGGCATGTTTGTGAGTGGTTTTCTGCTTTAGGTTAACTGAGTTTAGGGTCAGGATTTAGCTTGAGACTAATGCAGGTGGACTTTTTAAATGTCTACATTCATATTCAACTGGCTAATCAGAAATATCCAGGGTTGTGCCTGTCTTTATACTAACTCACCTGCTGCTCAGCTACCCACCTGGAAGGGCATAGGTCTCTCTTAGATCTTACAAGACACATACCAGCCCTTGGTAAAAGTACCTTGGATAACCTAGGGCATCTGGGATATCAGCTGATACCCCCAGGATTCTTGCCTCCATCTCTCTTAATTCTAGTGGAGGGTCAGTCACTCTGAGAAGGGTTCACCTTTAAATTTTAACATTGGAGACAAGTGCATTTAGGAGCCTAAATTGAAACCTCTCCTATGTTGCTACATGATCAGGGGGGTGAACTGGATTAAAACTAACCAGGATTTTGTGTACCCTGTTTACTTGGGGTGGGAGGGGTTATGTGGTAGGGTTGGGAGGGGGGATGATGAATGGGACAAATAACATAGAAAGATGGGGTCTTGTATGATCATTTGGAATTTGTTTTCCCTCTGGTTCTAACCAGGTGGATTCCCTGACCCTGTGTATTCAGTCCACTGCAACAGTGAGAGAGGTGCTCTATGACAGGTATTTGGTATGACTGACCTGTGCTGTCCTGAAGTGCTCCTGGAGCAGCAACCTAATTGAAAAGTTTCATGACCTAACTTGGATCCAAAACCCTCAAATCTGAGGAGAGGATGATTATTTTTCCTAGCTTTTCTGTGTTGTCTAGCACCAGGAAGAATGACAGAGCTGTAAGTCCATTCACATGTTTCTATTGTATTTGAGAAATAGTAAAAGGGAGCTTAACCACATTCCCTTCAGTGCTTGCTAAAACTTGATCCTGTCTGCAATGTGAAATGTAAGACTAAAGTGAAACAAAATGATAACCTGAAGGTCTATGCTCATCACAACAGATGAATAAAATGCAAAAACATTGCCAGGAGCAAGGCTGCAATAGTGGGGGTTTTTTTCAGACTGATTCACTTTTAATAAGGTAGCATTATTCATAAGGCTGTAAAGGTTATGCATTAAAGCAACTTTTGCACTTAGCATTCTTAAAATCTACACATTAAAAGTATGAAACAAAATTAAAAGATCGGGCTTGTTTCTTTCAACACCTCAATGACTTTAATAAAAATAATTGAAATAAGCCATTAGTAGCTGACAACTAATCAAAGACATCCCTCTACATTTTCTAATGCACTGTCTAATTGTTCCAGTTGCAAAGTTATAGGTCTGCTTCAAGGCTTCTGATTTTGCCATGCTAACACTTAGGTACCTGGTTCTTTTGGCAGTGCTTAGTCCTGACAGCAATGAATAGAGGAATTATGAACAATGAATGGAGGACTAGAAATCTAGAAATCAGGATTTAGCTGGCAGTAAAGTAGATGGATGACATATGAAAACCCAGAGGGAAATTTATGTTTTAACTTCTGGCTCTCTTTTGTATATGCTAGAAACTGCAGGTTTATGAGTTCTCTTTTTCCTCTCAGCACAATTCAGTGGCTCCTTCATGCCTCTGTAACACTGTTCCTGCTTTGAAAATACTCTAGTGGTCACATCACCCTTGCAAGCACGGCAAGGATCTTGTCTTTCAGGACTGACACAAGCTCAGACCCACATAACAAACATCCTGGACAAGTTTGGTAACCACTGAGCTGTGGACAAGGCTGGTGTCTCCCACACTGAGCATGAGATATGGTAAAAGGGAGTAGAAGTCCTGTGGATGTAAGGGGATTATCTGGGAGAGGATCTGGTGACTGGGACACTGCTGTAACTTACCACTGGGCATGCATAACAGCAAAATTTTATCTTAAAACAGGAAAACTCAAAGCACTGAACCATGTTATAGAATGTAATTTGAACAGTATTTTTACCTTACCTTTGTTCTTCTTCCTCTCTAAATTAAGTGTATAACCTTGAGTGTAGGAGTGTTGTTTTCCTAGACAGAAGTCATAGAGTCACAGCAAAGGTGCCTTGATTTTTTTCATGTAAACAAGATATAAATGGACCAAGTGTGGTCCCTTGACTGATGCAAGTTGACTAATTCCTTGTGTTGCTATTGCTGTTCTTATTTCAGAGCCAATTGCCTAAGGAAAGAAAGATAATCAAGTCTGAATGCTAAGTAGCTGTATCACTGAGTTCTTAAGGCAAATATTTTAACCACATATTGCAACTTTTATACATCACGCAGAAGTGTGTTAGGTACTGATAAAAAATATAGTTCCTACTACAAAGTATTTATATAGCCTGATTATTCATGAGAGATCAAACCAAAAAATCAAAAGAATTGGAAGAACAAAAGGAAGCAAGACCAAAACATAATGTGTCAATGTATTTCTTTTCCTTTTGCTTCAGAAGTCTTACTTGAGCATTGTTCATACCTGTGTGTGTGTTCTGTTGAAAAGAAAAAAAAAAGAGACAAAAATAGAAAAAAAACCAATGTAGGATGTGAGGGCATGTATCTGCACAGAGTACATACAGTAGGTAAAAGAGATAGCAAAGCAAAATGGCAATAAAGTGAGAGCAATGAAGAAAGCAAGGAAAGGTTAAGGAACCAGTGCCAGGATGTAAATCAGACTGTAAAAAAGATGAGGCTAAAAGGGGGATGATGGGGAAAGGTCAGTTGCAAGACAGTCTTGCATGCAAGTACTTCCAACACCAGAGCCCAGAGAGACTCCAAAGGTGTTGGTTCATTGCTTAGCACCAAACAAACTTTAATGATGTGACCTAATAACTTGTGTGGAAGGTTAGAGTTATACTACAGAAAATGATGTACAGTTACAGCCTGGAAGGGTCAAGTTAACAACTCACAGAATCAATTAGGTTGGAAAAGACTTCTGAGATCATCAAGTCCAACCTATAACCCACCACCACCATGTCAACTAGACCATGGCACTGAGCCTTGGCATCCAATCTTGAACACCTCTGGGGACGGTGACTACCACCTCCCTGGGCAGAACATTCCAGAGTTTAATCATTCTTTCTGTGAAGAAATTCTTCCAAAACCTCACCTGGCACAGCTTGATACTAGGTTGTGTCATCCTGGTTGGCTGCTTGAGAGAAGAGGCCAATGTCTACTGGCCAAAACTTCCTTTCAAGGAGTTGTAGAGAGTGATAAGGTCACCACTGAGCCTTCTCTTTTCCAGGTTAAACACCCCTAACTCCTTTAGCCATAGTTCTGAAATCCCTTCTCTTGCTGAAGGTGTTTTGCTCCCAAATTAGTAAATTAGACACAAGTTGAGAGTTTGCATTGTTAGACTGATTGGAACCTCTAGGGTATGAAGTTTCTTTTCAACACTGGCTAATCACAGCAGAAGTTTTAGAAAGTTATCCTAACCCTATCATTCCCATGAAGAAATGGAGGCAGCAGATATCAGTGGCAGGGCACGGATTCTCATTGATGAATCTTGCATTTGTTGCTATGCTGGCTTAGTGCATGTTACCTTCACCATAACAGAGAAGAATTTATACTTTCTGAGAGTTACTTCTGAATTACTGATGTCAGTTTATTTCAGCTAAATATTCATTACTTGTCATATCATTACTAACATCATCCCTTTTGGAGCAATTATTCAGCATATCCTACATCTTAGAATTATGCTCTTGGTGTCCCCACACTAATTATTACATATTCACAACTTCATATACTTATTTTGATGATACAATCCCTATGTGCCTATTACATGATTATCTCTTCGATGCTGCGCTTTTCTTACACAAACGGCTTTTACAATCAAGTCAGATAGCATGAAAATACCTGTCCTACCCACACAGTTCATCACAAGAAGTTGAAATAACCAATTAATCACTGCATCTGCTTCAGACTCCCCTTAGAGTCTTGCATTGACTGAGCCAATTGCCCTTTAAGAGTTTTTCTTTATCCCCAGGCGATTATGGCTTCATTTGATCTGAATCTAATTAGGTGCAAAAGAATGTGAAAAGCAAATCATTAAGACAATAGAACACAATCATCAACACAGAATTTTATAGCAACACCCATAGGAGAATTATCCTAGGAATTTCACAGAGCAGGCAAATCCCCACATGATAGTATTTTCAAAGCAATGGACACTGCTCTAGTGAATCTGGTTGTAGAAAGCTGTTTCAAATTTGAAATACTGAAAAAATGAACTTCAGATTACATTTTGAAACAAAAAGGGTATAGGTATATATTGTGCTTTTAGGACAACTGTAGCAATTCCTGCCTAATATTTCAAGGACAGCAACAAGAGGCAGGTGAGCCACAATTGAATGTTTGCCACAGGCAAACAGACTTGTACCAGCAATGAGCTTCCACTTAAATCAGCATTGGTTCTGCCCCTGGATACAGAGAATGCCTATTCAGAAGAGTGTAGTATGCTTTATGCTTGACTGCCATGGATACAGACATTTCTGCTTTCTTCTGCTTATATCTTTTATATTTAAAATGATTATATGGATACCAAGATAGGGTTTACTCAATACCATACATTCCCCTTACACCAGAAGTAATCAATACATACACCTAGACTGATAGATACCTTGGCAAGGCTCACTTCTAGCTGCAGATGTGCTGGAATGATGCCTTCCAAGTGAAAAACACTTTACAATTTCAGACTGACCATCAGGATTTTAATCCGTTCTAGGTTTTCCAAAAAACTTTTATGCACTACCTTTACAAACTCATGTGTGGTCTTTCAGTTCTCATGACTGTTCTCCTACCAATTGCTGAGAGGGCAGAGGTAAGGTGTCTGATTTGATAGGCCTGTAGGAGAACGGATGTGATGAAAATTCCATGAAACCTTTAAAAATGTCACTGACTCAAGAATGAGTAAGTGCTCCAATCTCTAAACAGTCACAATGAAAATCAACAATTTTATTTTCCAGTTCATTAAATTATGTCTCTTAGCATTTGGGACAAAAGACACATTAAAAGTCAATCAAGAAAGAAATAGAAAGAAATAACATAAAATTCAAAAAGCTAAACATCAGATTTTAACATCTTTTTGTCCAAAATGTTACTATTCATTATCAACCTTCTTAATCAGAAGTCAAATGAACTGAAAGGTGTTTCCACATGGTCTGGAAATTAAGAGGCCACTTACCAAAGTTTAATGCAAGTGTTAGCTGAATGCCCTTCCGTGAGAATACTGTGCCACCAAGAATCAGGCATTTCATTCAGGCTGAGGTAGGGTTCAGTTGTGGCTCTTAGCTGAACTCAGTAGTTGTGATGAAGTCCCAAATGGCATATGCAAGTGGGAAGGGGTTTGCAGTTTAATGGAGTCCTAGACTCCTGATCTAATTTTATGTGGGACTTTTGTACCACTATTTGCGTTCAAGTAACAGTTCTTTCAAAACTAAGATTCTATAACTGATGCCAAAATGAACTTTGTCATTACCCTCAGTGCAAGTGGCAAAATATTCTAAAGGTGCCAAAGACAAAAATCTGTGTCCCTCCATGAGCTACAGCTGGCCTGGTTACAGATGACCAGGGAGCCAGGGTGTTCTGCACGGCGCACTACGCTGCACATCTGTAGAGCAGGCAGCTGCCTTCTGCATTTTGAACCAGCTAAAATTTGTTGTGTCTTCAAATTCAGATCAGAGCACAATACTGTCATTGCACCAGGACAACACACCCTGGCACATACACAGCTTTGTTCCCCTCTGTACTTAAAACATGAGACATGGTGGTTACTTGGACTCTGTCTGCTCAGCTAGGGTTCAAGATGGATGTACCCATTCTGCCTACCAAGGCAAAACCAGTGTGTGAGGCAGATCTAGCCTGGGCAAGAGTTTTCTTGCCTGGAAAGCCAGCTGTCTCATTCCAGATGTGAGTCAGTTGTGAGCAGGTGTGTGGGCTCTGGGCTCACATGACAGCTCGGGCTATGAACTAAGATGACTTTAGTTAGCTCGACCAGGGTTGAGTCATTTACACTCATTACTGCTTCTGATCTATGCAGGAATGTCACAGATTTCTTATCTGAGTGATGTCTGTGAGAATTAAATTAAATTCTAGAGGTCTCAAATTCATAAGACACATTGAAAAAAGGTAACACTAGACTTAGTTATTTTGATATTAGGTTTACAGTTTTTTCAGGTTGCTGAAGCTGTTGAAAGCTCAGTCTGCAGAGAACAGCAATATTTCGTATATATACAAAAATAGAAAAAAATCTTACAGGTTGTCAGCCTTAGGCATGCAAAACCTCTGTAATTATTAGAGAGAAAAGTAGGAATTAGTTCCATTTTTAGAAAACTAATAATATTCTACAACTTTCCAAGATATGAAGCCAGCCCCTTGCTATGGTGAAACATACAGTATATTTGTAGAGATGAGAGTGACCTAGTTCTGCTTTCTTGCTGCTGTGCACATCACAGTCAACTTCTGTTTCAGAAATCTCATCATTCAGTGCAGAAAGGTGTTATGCTGAGTACACTGATGAAAGCCCTTGCCTCAGTCTTCCTTTCACCTGCGCTCAGTCACACAGACTGAACTTTTCACGTATGAGGGAGTATGAAGCCAGTTGTACTGAGGCAAACAAGGAACAAAGTGATCAAGTGATCTCACCGTGTAGCTCCTCCTATGAAGAAGCAAACACCGCATTGCCCAGAGGAGACAGAGGGACACTGTTCACCTGGGTTTACACTGCTGCAGGGAACAAGCAGCCACAGAGCGAAGATCTACCCTAATGATGCTCTCAGGCATATAAGAAACCTGAGTGTTTGGAGAATAAGCCTGTGACATATTGTTTGGGGTGGGGTTTTTTTGTTTCTTTTTTGGGGTTTTTTGTGGGGTTTTTTGTTTGTTTGTTTGTTTGTTTGTTATTGTTTCATTTGTTTGGTTGTTGGGGGTGGCTTTTTTTGTTTGTGTTTTTTTGTTATGGTAGGGTTCAACTTGTCACTGCAAGCTCTGACCCTCATTTTGTAAAGAGGTCCCATGGTACACTTCCTTATTGGGTCAATACCAATATTTTTGGCTGAAAAAATGGTGGGCATTTGATTTTAATTCTTTCTTTCTTTCTTTCTCTTTCTTTCTTTCTTTCTTTCTTTCTTTCTTTCTTTCTTTTCTTTCTTTCCTTCTTTCTTTCCTTCTTTCCTTCTTTCTTTCCTTCTTCCTTCCTTCCTTCCCCTTTTCCTTTTTATCTTTTTCTTCTTTTTTCTCTTTTTTTCCTCCCCGACCTGAGTTTTGAGTATTTAATGTTTTTTCAGCCAACCTGGCAGTTTGCAGGGACTGTTGCAGAGGGCTCAGCGGAGCCAGCCGAGTGCCCTGTCCCACGGCACTGGTCCCATGTAGGCATGCCAGCAGAGCCCTCTCGTGGAGATGCTACGAGGAGCAGCACCACGTGGGAGCTTTCCTAACCAAGCAGCTCACATAGGTTTCCTAAAAGAGCTAAAGGAAGTTCAGAAAATGCCCACTCTTCATTTGACCAGTCTACAAGTGGAATTTGGTGGTGTAACCAAGTTGCCTAGGGGGGATGCTGGCTTAGCCAACATTTGCTATCCTGTATGCTTTTGGCGTAAGGTCCTCAGTTTAGGCTGAGAGATGTAAGTAGTTCTAAACACTGCCATCACAGGTGTGTGAATAAATCATGTCCTCCATTTCACATCCTTATGCCAACAAAATTGCTTATGTAGGTGGAAAGAGGCTGATGGAGGAGTGCTTTCACTGGCAAAGGTAACTTCACTGACACATATGGTGGTATGTTGGTGTGTCTGTCTCAACAAGGGAAAACATCTTTTTTGAGGCAGTGTCTGTGCTTCCCTCGGGGGTACGAGCTAGGAAGAGCTCTAATGTACGGGTACTGACTAAAAGCAGGAAAACTAAGGTACTCAGTTGCTCAGACTGTGTCTGTGAAGTCTCAGGGTAAATCTGTAACATCAGCATTAAGCCATGAAAGACTTTGCCCATCCGTTTGTCCAGCAGCCTCAGTAATTCATAACCTCTGGACTGGTAGAGTAAAACTATGTCTCCCATGAAGAAATAGCCATGGTGATGGAAGGACAGGTATAAATGTATAACTGGTTTTGCAATAGAGTTGCTGCTGTACAGCAGGAAATCCTGAAGTGTAGTCCTAATCTTAGACTGTAATCCTCTGTGATTTTATTATTTGCTGCCTCTCAAGGAAGAATAGCACTAATTAGATTATTGACATTTGCATTTACAACTGATTAAATTTTAATACCACTTACTTTGTTCTTCATCTCACTTGGTTTAATTATCAGTTCAAGGATTTGATGAAAAGTCAATAGATACTTTCATCAGAACACCCTTGGTCCTTGCTAGGATTATTTTCCCCAGTATTCCTGTGGAAGTTGCCAAGGTTGCTCTCTGAAAACTGCTGGATCATTTCTCTTATATTAAAGGTCTAGTTCTTAGAAGTTTTGAAAACACTGAAGAAACACAGGTAAATAACCTTCCACATTTGAAGGGAAACATACTGTAGGACAGTGAACTTCATGTTTTCTGTCCCTTTATTTGATGCCATTCCTTCAGTAGGACTTAGTCTTCATGATGAAAGACTGCTATGCTAACCTGTAACACTGCCTAACACCTTGTGCTTTCATATTCTCTCTCATATTATTACTTCTTCATCTCCACTTTTACAGCTTGAGGAAGGACAAGTCACTTTTCTGGTGCTACTGGAAAAGGAGCCCAAAGAGGCCATATGGCAGTTAAGCCTTCTCAGTCACCAGGGAATGCGATCCCATTAAAACTATATTTAGCTGGCATTAGTCCAGCCTTGTGAGCTGTGACAGCAATGTTTCTGTGACAGTCAAGGCAGCAGAATCAGATGTGGGGCTTACAGAGGGGCTGCAGCCTGTGCGGCACAGCGTGTTTGTTTCTGAGACCAGAAATCCATGGGAGAAAAGAAAGAGGCAGGAACTGTGGCAGCAAATCTATTAACTGGTTATATAATCTCAAGAGGTTGTAACAGGTAAACAAAAGGAAAGTTAAGCAAGGAAACAGAAAATGTGAGCATCTTCCAAATGGGCTCAGTGATGATTTTTTGTATCATGATACTGTCTTGTATCCAGAAGTGGATCTTTAGACCTTCCACTGTTGGTGGCAGTGACACAATGTATGTGTCGTACATTTTTTCTTGGCTCCTATATAATCAGACTTTCAGATCATCATTGATTCTATAGGATTGGGGATCCTAAGAGAGAGAAGACAAAGGGGTCTGAAGAATGCAGGTAAAAATACCCATAATCCTACTTATAGCACGTCTTGAGAGCAGAGAACAAATTCATGCTTAACTTTGTTGTTCCCCAGAGGTTCTGGCTCATGCTGTGCATGCTAAATTACCCATGCTTGTGTTGTTTATCACTTGTCTAACATTTCTGATCCTAAAAACACTTAATGTGAATGCTGCTGTCTACCACTTTCCTAGTCCACAAAGTTCTGTGGATACCAGGGGTATATGCCAAAGGGTTTCTGTCAGCCTTATTAATGTTCTCCCGCTATGACTATGCTTTCTTGGGGTTTTTTGTTTGTTTGTTTGTTCAGTTTTTGGTTTTGCTTTTGTTTTCATTTTTGTTTTTTGAGTCCAGAGGGAAAATAGCACAACACTGTTGTGCATGGTAAATTTATCTCCGAGTAAACTGGGCAGCAAACCTAGAGGCCATCCCCTGTAGTGACCTGTCTTTGTAAATCTGAAGTCTTTCCTGAAAAGCTGCTTAAATTACAAACCAGAAAAAGCATAGAAAGGAAAGAAGGTGCTAGAAAGGTGATGAATTTGTGAGACGTTCAGGGTTGCTGAATCTATGGGCATCTTGTCTCTTTGTTATTGCAACACTACAAATGGACCTTTCATCCTCCAATTTTCTTCCCAATCCCACTGGATAGATGCATGGTGTTTCATCTCCAGCTGAGCCTAAAATCAGGACATTGTCTAACAGAATTCTAAGTAAAACAAGGAGATCTGGGGGCTATTTTCAGTTCCCCTTGGCAGAGGTTTTTCATCTAGGTTCCAAGTTTTTCAGGGGTCATTTGAGTATGAATGCCCTCATTTGGGTCCTTAGACCATACAGATTTACATAGCCTTTTCCAGGGTGGGGAAGCATATTCATATTTCTGAAGACACCTAATCCCATAAACATTAATTCTGTCCCCACTTCACTCCTTAGGAAAAAGACTACGTTTTGGAACAGACTCATTCAGATGTCCCTGAGAATTATGGCAGCAGGTCCTATCCTAAGGGGGTTCTTAGGGAAATTCTGGTCTGTTCAGAGAAGCACAGCATTTCTCTGCCATCAGAGGAACAAATAAGTGCATGAGGAAAAAGCTAATGCAGATTTTTACCTGAAATTACCAGTAACGTACTTGTCTCTGTAACAGATGAGGGCTGCTTAATAGACTGAGTAAAAGACAGCTGCTGAAAACCTGTGAAAGGTCCATGCCTTTCTGGATCACTGGTGAGTGGCAATGTGAGATATCATAGAGCATCTCAAATAGGTTTTGATTTTTATTGCAGTAGGCATCTGATAGCAAACTAATGGTGTTTGTCATCTTCTTACTCTCAGGGCAGCAAGCATAAGGGAGTCTGTCATTTAAATTGGTTTTATTAATTTCTTTTATTTGCTTACAGACTTACAGAGCTCTCTGACAAAAATCAGGATTCTTTTAGCTCTTGGATCTGCATTCTGGGCTGAGATCAAAGACTTTTTTCAATGTGATTTGGAGAGTGAAGTAAAAAAAGTAAAAGAAAATATAAGCAGACCAACTGAAAAAGGAAAAAAAAAGTTTCATAGGTAAAGGTATCTATTACTGTAACACAGTCAACATTTTAGCCATGTGGATGCCCCAGCATTAGCTCTGCCTGCATAGGGAGCTAGAGATGAAGACAAATAAGGAGCTGGAATTAACATATGGGAATGTCACAGGTGGTGAGTATGGAACACTGAGGTGACACTTTTGCAGCAGTCACGGACCATAAGAAGGAGGAGAAATGAGATTAAACATCTCACCTTTGATTAGCAGACAAGTGCAATGTTAATCTGAGAGTTGCTTTGCAAGTCCTGTTAAGGCTGTTTCAGGCTACTGCAGCCTGTTCAAGCCTTGTAAAGATAGGCAGCCTGATCCTATACATCCTGTATAATGCAGGAGTGCTGTGTCACTCCCAAGTACTAGTTAGTATCAGGTGTTTCCTGAAAGCTCAGTGTTTTATTCACTTGGTTTTAGTGCTAATTTAAAACACTAAATACCACAGGCACACGTCAGTCAATAACAGATGATGTCTACAGGAGTGTCCACTAACAAAGTTAACACTCTTCTTAATAACAGTATTAATAAAATGTTTACATTCTTGAAAATTTGAGAAAAAAAAAGGAACCGTTGTCTTTCTTAATACAGAAAGTCTTAAAATCAATTAATTTTTAGGTCTACAGGTAAAATTTCTTAACAGAAGTCCAAGGAGGTCATGGAGACACATAGGGAAGGTTGCTATTATCCTACACTTTAATAACTTAGGAACAAGGTAACATCTAGTCCTTCAGATCATTTCAATCTAACTCTATTTTCCTAAAGGCCAATTTACCTTTTAAAGCCCAAAGTGCACCTCTTGCCTTCAGCATGACATTAAGCTCAGGTGTAATCATAGATGACTCATTTAATTATCATGGTATTTGCTATAATTTTTATAATACAGCATGTTTAAAGGTCTAACTAGCTAAGAACTGTTGTCTAATGCACAGTCCAATTTCATTAGAGGCAACACTTTTAATAATGCTTGTAATTCACACTACTGCTTTGGCTTTCTTCAGTTGCCAAAACTGAAGAATTTAAGCATATTGTCCAGTCCTGACAGCAACATAAAGCAAGTTACTGTAATTTCATGTTCAGTGGTCCAGTCATTTCCAAAAAGAAAATAAAATTATAATGTGTCCTTAATTATAATTTTTACATGAAAATCTCCTGCATCCTGATTCTTTGGGACAAGCAATTAAAATTGGCAGTTCACCTATTCTTGTGAGTGTGCCCATGAAGTTCTAGCAAAAATCTTCCTAGAGATACACATAACTTCTAGAGCCAGCAAGCAGCGTTGACTTTCCCAACATATTCATAATTACCAGGGGCTAATTTTTCATATTAACAGAAGTTCCCAGTCAGGTGAATTGCCTATGCAATGAATTGCCTACATACATGTAGGGGTACAGTTGAAATGAGAGGAGGAGACAAGTAAGCAATATCAGAAAGCCACCTCCTTATCCTCTAACACTGAATAGTATTGAGGCTCTGTAACACCCTTTCTTTCTCAGGTACATCTACTCTTGCCAGGAATACCTGAGGGAGTAAGGGTCTCTGCTAACACATGCAGGTACACAACCTATCTGCAAGTGATTAAGGGGGTCCTTCAGCAGAGGGACAAAATCTGATTCTCTGCAATCTCATGAGCCACATGACATGATCTATTTGTATCAATCTGGATTTTTAATAGTAAGAATGCTGTCATCCTTAATATGTAGAACAATATTATTCTGTACCTTTTAACATTTATGAAACCTCAACTGCTCTTTGCTACTTGGCACATTAGTAACAAGAGTTAATTAAGTTATTAATTAACCTAATTAATTAGGTGACTATTTCGTGTTTTGGTGCACTTCGACTGTAAGACAGTGTAGGTGGGAGCCCAGGGGAGTGAAAGGTGAATAGTGTGTTCAAGACTCCCAGACACCAGAAGTGTACAAATAAGCTGGATGTTCCACAGTCACCACCAAAATTATCCCTTCTGAACACTGGTAATATGCTCTTCAAAAAACTTTCTTTCTTCCCCAACCTCATTTTCTCTGTTTTCTCTACAGTGCTGGAAGAAAATAAGCATAGAGGGTCCCTTATAATATTATAAATGTTAGGAGCATAGTATGCAACCTCTTAATTAGTTCCATTTCCCCAGTGTGTACTCAATAATCCATTTAACCTGGATACTATTAGAGGCTCTTAGTACCCATCTTGCTTCTGCCGCAGCCTTTTTCAGACAAGTGACTTCACTATCGTAGGTAGGACACCTGGTGAGAGCACCATCAGAGCTGGTCTATCACTCCCCTCCTCAGCTGGACAGCAGAGAAAAAATATAATGGAAGTCTTGTGGTTTGGGATAATGACATGGAAGATCACTCACCAATTACTATCACAGGAAAACAGACTTGACCTGGGGAAAATATTTGAATTTATTGCCAGTCAAATCCGAACAGGATAATGAGAAAAGCCCCAAATTTCAGAACACCTTTCCCCTACCTTTCCCTTCCTCCTGGGCTCAACCCGACTCCCAAATTCTCTACCTCCTCCCCACAGTGGTTCAGAGGGATAGGGGGTGGAGGTTCTGGATTGTGGCCTTTCATCATGCATTTTCTCTGCTGCTCCTTCTCCCTCAGGATGACTCCTCACACACTTCCCCTGCTCCAGCATGGGGTTGCTCACACAGGAGACAGTCCCCATGAACATGAGTCCTTCCCATGGGCTGCTGTTCTTCATGACCTGCTCCAGCTTGGCCTTCCCATGGGTTACAGACTGCTTTGGGCATCCACCTGCCCTGGCATTGTGTTCCCTGTGACTGCAGGTGGATCTCTGCTTCCCCCTGGTCCTCCATGGGCTGCAGGGGCACAGCTGCCTCACCATGGCCATGGGCTGCAGGGGAATCTTAGCTCTGGTCTTAGCACCTCCTTCCTCTTCTTCACTGGCTTTGGTGCCTGCAGAGATGTTTTTCTACGTAGTTTCTCTTCTCTCTCCACTGCTGCTGTTACACAGCAGATTTTATCCCACCACCACTGATGAGCTTGGCCTTGGCCAGAGGAAAATCCATCTTGGAGCTGGCTGGCATTGACTCTGCTGGACATGGGGGAGGCAGCTTCTCACAGAAGCCATCCCTGTACCCTCCCCACCACCTAAATCTTGTAACACAAACCCAATGCAATGGTACTTATATTTAAAACAGTTGTGAGAGAGGCTCTAACCCTTGTGTCTCTGAACACAAAGCCCAAAATCTAGCACAAGACCTAGTCTTGGACTGAACCTTATTCCCAAACAGGTGTAAATGGTCTAGACATTATTTTGATCACTTTGGTATGCTTGCTCTCTAAAACTTGTCTCTATCCTAGCCCTAACTAAGGGGATGGGCCGAGCCTTAGCCTAAGATCCACAGATGTGTTTAAAAGTGTGAACTTGGGAGAGGCATATATGAGCCATACTTATGCGTTTCTTGTATGATTAAATACGATATGTTTATGTTTTTGTTCAGTTTAAGTTTTGTTCTGTTTTGTTCAATCTACACAGTTCTGATTTTTCTCTGTACTATTCTTATCTTCCAAATTTATGTTGTCAGCAAATTGCATTAACAAAGTGTTATTTTGCTGCCCAGAATATTAATGAAAACGTTAAAAACTCACTGCCAGTGATAATCTTTGGAAGCCTTTGTTGCTAATCTCTCTGAAACTCAACAACTCCTTTTTCAGCATGACTCACAGTGTTCCAAACAATTAGATCAGTTTCTACTTACCTTAATTAAATAACAATCTTAAGATCATTAACCTCTTTGTTTCCTTCTTAATGATGATTGTTTCCATGTTCATATCCTCATCTCCAACTCGACTAGATTATCTTTGTCTCTAGGAAGAGAGGAAAATAAGTTGGAACATGGTAAATTGTGATTCATTATAACATAGCAATATATTGTTATTATTTTTTGAACATAAGGTTGGTCCAAAACAGGTTGGCCAGAGTTGCTGTGGACTCTTCATCCTTGGAGATGTTCAAGAATCAACAAGACATGTCCCTGAGCAATTTGCTCTGATTAGATTTGCTTTGAGTTGATGGAGCAGGGCAGGAATAGTGGATGATGACTTCTGAAAGTGCATTTCAAATGCAAATATTTAATGATTCTGTTTTTAACATCATGATCCTTACTGAAATCAGAGACTAATGCATCTTATTTTTTTATTATTTCTATTCTATTCTTCCATCACAGCTTTAATTATTTTCTCATTCTCATTCATGCATAAGTTGAAGCACTTGAATTGTATTTGAAGCATATTTTTGCTTTCTTATTTTTGAATAGTGTGGAAACACAAGTGCAGTTACATGGGCATTGTGTGTTCATAAAACAGTACTGTCTTACTAAATAAGTAACAGTAAAATACTGATTCATGAGGTCAGAACTTGAATCATCAAACTGAGAAAGACATTAGTTGTTGAAATAATTCACAGAAATGTAAGGTTTGAAATAAAAGACTATAGAAATATAATAATCCTTCCATGTCATAGAAATCAAGGTTCTTTGGAAAATCAGATTTATAGGCATATGTGACTCTCACTTTTTGCACAAAGATATGCAGAAATTCTTAAAAGATAATAAAATGGTTCTGTGAAAGGTCAAGAGACACTAAAGAATCTAGTCTTACAAGTTGTTGCACTTATTAAATCCCAAAGCTTTTTCCCAGAAGCTTTGACTGTGATTCTGCAGAATGCAGGTAGAGCAGAAATTAATTTAGTGAAAATACGACTAAGCAAATGTCCTTGTAATTTCTCTTGTTATCAGAAGTACAGAATCAGCTTAGGGGTTTTTGAGGTGGTCTGATATCAAAAAGTGGCAACTATTTCTGTTAACATCCAGGTAAAAAATCCCATCAGGTTGTTAGGCTCTCAGAATTGGTGCTGAGTACCTGAACTTGGCTCTATCTTGTCAATCACTTACTTTAATTTGTTATCCATCAAAGTCTTCCTCTGACTGTTTGCCTTTGCAGCAAAATTATGCCTTGGGAGATTTTACCTGAATCTCGCTGTGCCAAATAGATCTGCTTACACAGAGATTGCTACTCTGCTGCTATTTAAAATTTGAGAGTTCAACATCATTGCAACTAGCACAAATCATCCAAGACAATGACTGAATACTGAGGATGCAACACAGACATTCAGCTAATTTTAAATTACCTGCAAGCATTTAAAGAACTGGGCCAAAACATTTTTCTTGCACAAAATATCTTTCCAAATAATCAAGTTTATTTAAAACATGGGCATATGTTTAAAGAGAAATCAAATTTTTCTTATCACATCTTATTTAGTCTGAACTTTAACTATGAACATTTTCACAGCTCCAGGGAGAATTCTCTTCAAGCTCCATGACAAATTGCAAATACTTACTAGCAGTTTCATCCTGCTATAGCCTCCTAGTCATGGGAATTCTCTTTTAACTTTATTCTTCAGCTTGATGTATGTCCCAGAAAGTTCTTTCACAACAATCTTCCAGTCAAAATCTCACCATCTTTTCAAATTCTTCTAAAAAATCTGTGATGTCACAGAAATATATTAGATGACCTTAGAAAGAACCTCAAACTATTGTGGTCAGATACAGACATGTTTGAGGCCATATGGAAATATAAAAATGTGATATTTCTTATTATCTAAGTCTTTTGTTTCTGAATATATTTTGTCCCAATAACCAGAATTATTAGTTCATGATCAGGCACTTGCAAGACTAATCGTGATAGAGGGACAAATGTCAAAAGCTGGATTTTTTTGCTGAAGTTCTGCTTGTTTACAAAGAATGTACATGAAGGTGTTTTCTTGCATATATTAAGCAGGCAATTGCTTTGCTTTCAAATGTCACATTGAACATGTCACAAATGAACATTTTGTCGGTCTGGGACAGAGAAGCTCTCATTTTGCTGCTTCTTGAAATATTTTCATTTTCTGAAGGATTATACCATTGCTTTCATCCTCAAATACATACAGATATCCAGCAGTGTGGTGTCCTAGCCTCTGATCAGGCTCTCGCTGCTTTGCATGGTGTTTTGAGTTACTCTCTGTGGACAGACTTGATTGCTAGTTCCACTGACCTAACACATCCACCATCTGTGAATGAGCCTGTTGTTCTGTATTTAGCCAATGACCCTCTGCTCAGAAGCTGTTAGTACCTTTCAACCCTATTTTTGACAACACATTACTCAAACACAGCTTTTACAATTAACTCATTCAAAACATTTCTTTACCCAACCTGAGGCTTGAGTTGCAAGGCAAATTTTTCCACCCTCACTAGGTTACTGAAACCTCTGTAAACAGCAGGATAGATTGAATGAGTCACTGCAGTTCAATCCTTCCTGTGAAAATTTACACTTCTGTGCTAATTGTTATGAATAATTTATTTCATCTTTTTTCTGTGCCAGCATCTAGTCACTGATAATTCAACAGATACTGAATTTAACCACAAACTAAAATGGAACTGCATTGCAAAAAAAAATCTTTCTGTATCTCTGTAAAATTAATCTACATTCTGGTTCAGAAAAAACTAAGAAAGTTATAAATGATTGCCAATAATGTTCAAACATTTTATGGTTGTAGATGGACCCAAATTTAGCAGTTAATCCAAGTAGGTGTTGCCAGCTACTACCTTCCTTCACTTGCACTAGGGTATGTTTTCTTGATTGTTCCAGACAGTGTGATACTCTCAATTTGCCAGTTAAAGAAGGTTCATGTAACTTGACATCTCTATGGAAGGCTTCATCCTGCCCAAAATCTGATGTGTGATGGCCAGCTGTTAGTCAATACCTCCCAGAATTTATTAAGAACCTAATAATTTATACTTAAATGTGTCTTTCAGAGCAATGGATAAATTTCTCATGTTTTATTTAATTTGTCCTGAAAAAACCAGGACATGTCTTCATTTGTTTTGTAGAGATTAGAGACATTCTTTTTTCCCCTCTTTCAGCTATTTTTTTTTAAATTCTGAAATAGAAGTTCTAGAGTCCATAATGATGCTTAGAAATAAGCATACATAGCTATGTGTAAACAGTAGCAGTCCAAAATTCAATGGATAAAAAAAGTTTCTTGTTTCATTATAAAGTTTAACAGAGAAGTTAGAAATTTTTATCTCCCTCTTTCCATCATCTGCTAAAATAATAAAAAAATGGATATAACATACTTTTCCTCTCAAAACAAAATGCATTTTTTCCCTCAATGTCTCCAGAGTCACAAATCAGAGAATGTTGTAATGGCACAGAGAGATCGTGGTAGGCTGCAGTCCTTGGCACAAATCCTTAAGTGCAACAGCACAGCAAAGTAATGGGGTGTATAATTGCAGCAAGACAGCAGTGGTGGAAATACTAGAAACCTTTCACCAGGAGCACAAGCTCCCAGGGGATAGGCTGAGGGTACATGTCCTGGAATACAGCATGGATGTATCTAATTCTACCGCACATTTGCTGTTTCTGACAGTTTGTGTGATCCTGGGATGTGCTAGACAATTCCTCTTATGGTTACGATGAGAACATTGCTCTGAGGAGCACTGGATGGTGAGGTACACCTTGACCATTTAGAGTGTGCCTCTAGTTACCATGGCAATCACTAAACTGCTGTCAGCATGGACTTGCTTCTCCCCACCTTTAGCAACTCTGTACTTGCTAGACACCAAACACAAGAGGTCATACAGAGCCCCAAAAGTGACAGGCAGCAATACAGCAAAATTTTGAGGAGCCACTTGTCTGCTTGGGACTTACTTCTCCAAATCAAGAGAAAAATTACTTAAAAACCTCTGCAACATGACCTGTGTGAGAACAGGAATATGCTGCCACTCTGCACCTTGGCCTGATCCCTGAAACTCTCATAAACATTGTACCTTTGGTAAACGGAGCAAATAGAGATTAAGTGCTGTGTGAAAAGGGAAATTATTGATTTCTGAACTGCTTTAACACAATACTCTTGCTGGCATTGAAATATTGGCAGAGACTGAGGCACATTTGCTGTATTTGAATTGTGCAGTGGAGAACTGGTAACCATTACTGTCAGTTAATGGAATTCTCAGGTCTGTCCCAATTTCCTGAGATGTAAGATTATGTTGCTACTTCGACTCAAGAATGACAATTTTATTGGATTTTTAGTGGTACAAAATTATATTCCTGGAGCCTAAAGTCCCACTTAGCTCCCATGTACTCTTCTGTTTGAAGGCTGAGTAAACTCTGAAATTCTTCAATAAAGAGATACATAAACATTTTCAGAATAAAAATTTTAAGAATTCTGTGGAGAGCTTTAGTGCAGCTGGTGTGAATGAAAATCTTTCTGCTGATAGTGGTGTGATCCAGGCAAGATGCCAACCTTGACTTTCTCCCAGTGAGAGCTTTACCAGCTTGTTATCAAAACTGATCTCCACTTAAGCCAAAGCTTTAGAGCAACAATTCCATCTGTGATTTGAAACCTTGACTATTCATTTTGCCCACAGAGCTCAGCTGCGAAGTGATATGGAATAAAAAGATTAAACCACTCTTTTTCCTATTACCCCCTCACTGGAGATTAAAAGGCAGCCAGGCAGCCAGTTGAGTTGACATTCATCTGCACATCTTGGGGACCTGAGAGTCACTGATTTCCCTGTCCTTGTTCTGCACTGCCCTCCAGAAACCTCTACTCTCTCAGCTGTTCTGAATCAAATGGCCCTGTTCTAGCTGATGGACAGGAACAAGTTGCACAGAGAAAAGGAGGATGAAAGCCACTTTAAATAGAAGGAAAAAAGCTTTATTGTTTATCACCATAAAAACATTGAATACAAACTAGGTTGCACTTAACAATCCTAAGAAACATAAGTAAGTGTAAAGAAAAAAAGAGAAAAAACCTATTGATGTGTCTCTGAATTAAGGAGACATTTTCCCTCAGTATTAAATATTAGCAAATATTTTAAATATTTCTATTAAATCAAATCATAGTAAGATTTCAATTAAAGAGAGACATAATCATTAGAAAAAAAGTAGAACCCATTCTGATACTGCATGCTTTGAAGTCATTAACATTCAAGATGAAAAAAAGTAAGACTGTCACTGAATTGGTTAGTATATTTGTAACAGAACTTATTTGCAGTGCAGTGTGTTCTTTGTTGACACTTGATAGGGGACCTATACAATCAAAATAAGTATTGAAAAAAATGAAAGAATGTAAAAGGGTCTTTAACACAGTTATTTTACATGTCTGAACTGGTTGTGGCAACCCAGATTTTAACCTATCCAATAATTTGGTTTTCAATNCGGGGGGAAGAGGAGAATTTTCTTTTTGTATTACTGATCTGGAAATATTAGCTCCAAAGGAAAAAACAAGTGTGTCTCACTGTGTCCTGGGAAGGTTTTTGTGATGGCTATCATTCACCCAGCAGTAAGCAACCACTTACACTGTTCACATGCAGTAAAAACCTTGTATTTTGTCTCTGCAAGGGAGCTAAATGAGAGCTTTAATCCTCTTCTACTTCAGTGCAGCAGTGGTAGTTATTTATAGAACTGCTCTGGTGATGGGTGGGCATTACAGATGGCTCTGTCTCACCACAGAACTAAATTAAGTAATTTGTTTCTGAAGGAGAGATTTATTTATTGACCTCAATAAAGTTAATCTTGCTTTTGCCTAGAGCTCAATACACAAGTCTAATCCAATGGGTTCATTTCACTTTCTCTATGATTTTTCTAACTTTGAATCACTAGGTTTCTTTCTCTTCACATGTTTTGTTTAAATGCACCTCTCATTTCAGACTCCACTGCTTTAGGGATAATTTCTGATGTCTTTTTCTGTGACTGTTTTGATTTAACTGCCTGCTAGGGAGCTCTCTAACCAGTCAGAAACCCCTAAATATCATGGGAATAGCCTCATGGATGAACCCCTCTCACCAGAGAGCCTGTTTTGTTGAAATGGAGGATGGAAGCAGCCCTGCCATCCCTGGAGACCTCCTAGCCTGTGGGCCTGCTAGGGGACATCCTGGGCTATGCCTTGGTAGAATGTCTGCCATACTGCAGCCTCTCCTATGGGCCCTGTTTAACAGGCAGGCCCCTCAGCCTCAGCACCGCAGCCTCTGCTGACCCGCGGTACTCCCCCGGCTGACCTTATATGGTCAGATCCCAGCAGAGTCTTTGTTCTCTGTAAGCCCATTGGCTCATACCCCTGTCTGTTTACCGCTCTGTCTTCCTATTGGCTATTGTACTCCTTTTTCCCACCCACACCTCTCGGTGATTGGTTGCTACCATTGGCTCCACCCAGACATAAGCCTGGACCCCTGACAGTCTGTGTCCTTGCGTCTGGACCCCTTCAGTGTGGGGATGAAGTAAACCCCATGGGAGCTCCCTGCAAAGGCCCTTCCCGCGCTCTGTCGTTTGCCAGGCCGTCAGTGGCGTGTGTGTATTGTGTGAGTGATTGCTGCGGGGCTGCCCAAACGCCTTCTGCACGGGGACGCTTCAGGGGAGTTGTGAGGAGTCACCATGGACCCATGTGCAACGTTCCAGCCGTGTTTTCTCCTACAGACTGCTCTGGGGGTGTGCAGGTGCTGCTGCTGAGTGTGCATGGTCACTGCTGTGACCAAAAGCTGCTGCAGCTGCTATTGCACAGTGACGTTGTGGCTGCCAGGTCTTCCCCTGCCCTGTTGAAGCAGGCAAATCTGATTTTCCCCAGATATTCATGATTCTGACTGACGTCACGGCATACATAGTGCCGCACGGCATATTCCTGGGGTGTCTCTCACCTTTTTAACTTCAAGAACAGAAAAAATAGCTGAGTGGGACGTTAAGGCTCTAGAAATATAATTTTGTAACACTAAAAAACCAATAAAATTGTCATTCTTGAGTCGAAGTAGCAACATAATCTTACATCTTCCTGATTCCTGAGGCCCTATCCAGAACAGCATGTTATCATACAAAATAATGACCCAAAATCCATACACGAAGGTAATTAAGAAAGCAAAAAACCTACTATAGCTATTCAAGTGAAATGAAGATGGCTTGAGGAAACAGTAGGTCCTCATTGCTGTAGGTGCTGGTATAGTTCTTGATGTGACCATGACAAGTTCACAAACCAGGACAACATGGTTTGCAATCAGTTGCTCGTAGCATTAAATACAGACTTTTATTTCATAGCTCACAAGAACTATCAGAAGTACTGCCTTCTTACAGAAAACCAGTTTCACTAAAAACTTTATTGCAAACCAGTCTGAAGCTGTGGGATATGCCTGTGCCATGCAGATACTTTAGCACCTTTTCTAGTCCGGTAACCAAACACTGCAGTTGTTCAGTGACTGGAGATACTCATTTCTGTAGGCAATCTTCCAGTCCATGTCTAGATACATGTATTCAAAATATTTCTGCTTTTTTGACTCTTTTCCTTTTGGGGAAGTATATGTACAAAATGCTAAATTCTGTAATCTTGCCTTACATATTGAACTCTTTTTTTTTATTTCCACAATAATTTTTCTGGTCTTTTTTTCACCATAAAAATTAATTCAAGGATCTATTTAATGTTTAAAAATATAGTAGGGAAAGTAGACTATTTCTTTTAGTAATATTATGATTCCTGAATCTAGGTCTTCCATGGAAAATTAATCTAGTACCCATAGCACCCAGCAGCATTTACAGGAAATTGCATTTTTGATTATTTTTAATATTTAGTTCATAGAATAGTACCACCCTTTTTTCAACTTTCGTGGTAATTTGTGAAATTAACAGGAAAAAAACCAGGAATTCTCTGTATTGTCAGTAAGACCCTGTTGTCTTCCCAGTACAAATATGATCCACAATCTATTGCATTTTCCCAAAACCCAGGAAGTTTGTAGCATATAGCCCATTGCAAGAAGGGTACTTTACAAAGATGCCTGGTTTTCTCCAATAGTTGTGAAAGGAATGTTTTACCACCTTGCTCAGCCTTTACAGCTAAATTACAGAAGGCTAAACCAGAGCAGAAAAATCTGTTCCTGAGAGCAGAATGGCTCAGTTTTTCCAAGAGCCAAGAGGGATTGCATGTGTACGCATATAAAGAAACATGTCTTCTGTGTTTTTCTGCATTCCAGTTCTGTGTTTTACCTGTCACCTCCTGCGCTTCACAACACAAAATGAAAAATATTTTTTAGTTGTTGAAAATAAATATTCTTGGTCTTTGGGCTGTATATAAGAAATATAGTGTTTTTTAAAAAAATTTTAAATGATTGCTGCATTGCTATGGAAAACGCCTTTTGTGGTTGAATATGTTTGGGTGACACACAGCAAGCAATTTCCATTGCATCTGTTGTTAGTCACTCATATTTGAGCTAATTCCAGACAGTCTTCATATCTTCATTCAGTTTCTAAAGAAAGGATGTTACATATGATTCGGTTATAAAAGCTATGATGTATTTTAGATATTACAATGTTTGAATATTTTGCTGTATTGGTGGCTTGTCAGTGCCATACTAGAATGAGGAACTACTAGAATTTTATCCTACCTTATTAAATTTATATTGGATCTGAGTTTCTACTTAAAAATTATTTCTATTGATTCTACAACAAAACTCACATTTTTTCCAGGTACACAGGAACTGTTAATTTCTATTGAGTATTCAGGAGGGCCTTTACCTGCCAGAAACTCAATGTGGTCAACGAAAACAGGTTGTCTCTGAGTCCACATTTTTTAATTGTATTAAACAGAAGGTTTTTTTCTGTTCTGAAGATCACATCTGCTTAAGACACAGACTACTATGACCTCTTATGCAATAGCATAAAGTCATTTTTTGCCAGAGGAAAAATGAATCAATGTTGTGTTTTACATATTAATTTGAGTCATACATGTTCTGCCATATAAAACACTGTGACAATCAACATCATTTATGTTCTGATTGCTAAGGTGAAATCCATTTACCCTGCCAATGATTTTTAATCATGGTCTAGCAGTTGTATTAAAAGTTCCCTGAATATCAAAATGTTGCCTTGATCACATATAACAAGCATAAATTTTTTCTTATAAATTATGGATAACCATAGAAAAATATTTGAGAAGAATATGTATACAGTTGCAGATTTTTAAGGTATTTTTGATTAATTAAGTGCAAAAATTTGTTGAAAGATGAAAATTTAAAAATTTCAGGTGAAAACTGAAATTCTGGGACAATTATTTCAGCTACTTCTCCTAATGATGTTTACTACTCCAAACAAACATTAAATACTTCTGTAATCTAAAAGTCAGTACAAGGTTTTCTCTTGGTTTCAGTAGCAAAAAACCAAGAGCCTGAGTAGAGTAGTTTTGCTTGGAAGTCAGGTTTGATTCTCGAAGACTTGCCCTCAACTTTCATCAGTAAATGAAGTCCCTGGATGGGCTATAATGAATAGCTATAGTGCATCTGTCTTGCAGGAATTACTAAGCCTTCTTCCAGTCTGTTCTCTATGGACTTTGATGGTCCTGCACAGTTTCCAGAGGCCATTTTTCTGCTGACCATGAAATTGTGCTTGAACAAGTCCTGCAGCTTAGATGAAGATGGCCTCTACTGGGACCTTGCACAGGGCATCATGACTCTTGACACTATCTGCTCAGTATTATTTGTTCCCATCCTTCTTAGAAGGATTGTTCTGCTGAAAAAGAAAACAATGCAGCCAGGCTATATGGTAATGTAATTTTCTACATTTATTGAGTATCAAAATACAGATAAGTAGATTGTGTCTGGGAGGCATTAATTAGATTCCTGTAATAGGTGCCATGGTTTTACTGAGTTCTTTGTTCTCTACTTATTTATTTATTTGTTCTGAAGTTCCTAGTTAAGCCTCAAACACTTTTCCTACAATCCTCTTCTGCATAATTACATAGTAAGAGATAATTCCAGAACAAAATCCTGGTCCCATGGATGTCACTCAAAAAAAATTAGGTCAGTTGCCTCAGTTGTCAGAAAGCCAAGCTAAAACAAGCTGAGCCCCAACCTTTTGACCTGGCCCTACATATTCTTTTAATATCTCAATATGTATACTACTTTCTATCTTCACCAGCATCAAATAATAACCAAAGGTGGGCCAAGTTTGTTTTCAGGTGTGAGATGCAAGGAACACCCAGAATCTGGTGGGTGTGCAGACTGCACAGCAGGGCTGCCAGAGCTCCTCGTGAGCAGGTGCTCACGTAAGAAAACTTGAGAAGGTGGAGGCAAGAGATAAATGGCAAGATTTTCAATGGGATTTGCACCTTCTTTTCCTGGATTTGATGTCTTGATACTTTGTAGCCCCATAAAAAAGGCTTGTTCACACAAGCTTTAGAGGATAAATGAGTTTACAGTAGTAAAGGAGGGTAACAATACCGCTTATTTAAATGCACTTCTTCTTAATTTTCCTTAAAAGGCTAAAGAATACGAAACACCACCAGATTATTCACATATTGATCAAGTATTTTGCTTACCTGATGTTTGCAAGTTTTAAATCTAACATCAAGGGGGAAAAGACTCAGAATGACCTTTTTTCTCTTGAAAGACATTACAGAATAATTTCAAAATATGTTGTTCTGGTGGGAAGTCTATATAAATAATGAATTAGCTAAAGAGATAAAGCATTTATTGTTTCCTGTGATATTTAGACCACGCCCTCTATACAGCAGTGTGACACGGAACATTCTTCTCAATAATCAGCAAATTAAAATAATATTAGGTCATTACAGAAACTTACACACACAATTCCTCTCACCCTAAAGACTGATATGCATTTGCTCTATCTTTCCTCCAAAATCAACATTTACTGGGGACATTAAAAGATTATGTCCCTATAATCCATGGCAAACAATTTTCCTTCAAGCCCCCTCTCCTGTCAGATGCACTGTAATCCTTCTTTCACTTTATCAAATATAATCCTACTTCTACATTAGATAGCAAAATGCAGCTGTGCTGCTGCTGCTGCTGCTAGGACACAACTGCCTTCCCCCACCAGCTTCATCTCTAACACACAGGAACCTCCTGGCAGCTGTGGCACAGGTTAACTCTGCAGCCCACATTTCATTTTTATCAGCTGGAGCAGCTCCAAGCAAAACAGGTCATGGTGCAAACATGTTTATTTTCATTTTAATGAACCAGAACTAGGTTTCTCTGTTATTAACATTCCAAACTACCTGGTTTGTCCTAATGCAGAGGAATGCATGCATTCTATAGTATTTGTGCTTTGGATTTTCTTTTCTTGCTATAAATTGCAGTTAAGAGTGCAAGGTTGAAAACATATGCTGTGTTGTAATTTAATAGAAGTTTGTTGTCATTCACAAACCATTAACATTGAATTCACTGTATTAACAGGTCATCAAAACTCCCTGCATTGTATTACCATCCAATATTCAACCGTCTATCTCAAGTTATTCTTTATTAAAATATGAAGTGAATCACTGTACAGCAGGCAGTTTGCCAGTCAAGAGGTTATTAAATCAGAAGTTATTATGCAGGAGGCATGGATTTAACTGTACTAGCCTCTTCTGTGCTCTGATTAGTGGCAAGATTTGTCAGAACACCTGCTTTATTGTTTCATGTGACTTACAGCCCAAAATGCTCTCAGCTCTTCAGCAAGGTTCATCAAAATATGCGCTTTTCTAAGGCATCTGACTTTTGTTTGTTTTCTTGAGACCTGCAAAAATCCTGTGCTGCATTAATTTTTATGTACAGAAATGGCAGCCACCTTCAGTGCTGTCAAAAAAGATATATTCCCTGTCTGACTCAGAGCATAGCTATAATAATGAGATTTCTTATTATTTAACTACTAGGATTTTTAGGTAGGGATCCCATTATGTGCTCTGCCTGCTTGATTTCCTGCTGCAAAAGAAAAATGGCATGGAGTGTTTTTCTTTCTCAGAAATTTGATTACATTACCCAGAACTTGACATCATTGAAACAATTTGCTCTAATCAGAACATCCATTTCTGTCCTTATGTTGTATCTGCTCCCTTTGACTTTAGTTGAAAATTGTCTCATGCTTTACTAGAGGGCCCAGGGAATACTGGAAACCAGCCACTGAGCATTGCTGTCACATATTCTGTGAAACAGATGCCAGCTGTCAAGAGGGGGAACATGACATGGGCAACAGTACACTGACAGATAAATGTGACAGTAGTAGGATGTCTTCCTGTTCCTTGAAGTCAAAGGAGATCCATTAGTGAAAAATCCATAAGGAAGGTAGCAAAAAAGCACCAATGGGGTCTCTGAGACAGAGAGATACAACCAGGTTATGAAAGCACCTACGTTAAGGAGACAAAGACTGAAGGGAAGAGCATGCAGAGAATGCGGATTACTTGGAAGCCATGGAAATAGAGAAAATGCAAATTTGATCATTGTTGGCTGTGGTCTGTTCAGTAAAGAATGTATGAAAAGAGGACTCTATTCCAGTATAGCAGCTGGATGGTAACAAGGAAACAAGATGGTAGTGGCAAGCTCAAAACACTAGATTTTTTTTCTCATGTAGTGTATTTAAGCTGTAAACCTCCACATCTAACGATGTGAATGTTAAAAGTTTGTATTGATTCAAGGGAGGGCTTGATGGGTTTCTGAAGAACAAATAATCTGTGTTAAAAGAATACAGAGAATGTAGCATAGACAGTGTCTGAATGTGGTTAGACATTAGAGCATCCTCAAGAAACACATTGCATTGCTCTTCCCACTCCTAATAGTCTTTCATGAGCATCAGCTTTGGCCAGTGTCAGCAACAGGACACTGGATTTACAGGAAAGCCTCATCTGGTCCAAGAGAGCAACTTCATCTTCTGAATATGAACTTCATAGATGTTTACCATGGATTTCAGAAAACATGTAAGACTAATGAAATTTAATTAATTTCAAACAACAGATTTACAAACGATTTGCTTAGCTGAGATGCTGGTGGTTTCAGAAAGCAGCCAAATTCAGTGAGTTAACTTTAATGATTTTCCTTCTGAAATTACTTCTGAGGAGGCAGCTTTTTCATGCACTTTTGGAAAAACCTGCATCCTGCAAGTGATACAAGGCTTATCTTGGTGGCTGTGGTTAGTTGTGACAGGTTGAAAGTTAATTAGAAAGCTTAACTGGATTTGATAAATGTCTGCATTTCACCAGTTAATCCTGATGAAATACTGATGTGTAAACCAATTCTACTATCAAGTCATGCAGGTGACAGCACATTACTGTCACTGCCACTTACATGCACATTCTCAGAACCGCCCCTATTTAACAAACTCATTTCAGGCACTTCTCTCAGGTGCTCAGGAGTATTCAGAAGCACTGCACATTAAATAGGGTTGCCCTCAGTGCCTGTTCCCATTCTTCTTGCAAACCACCCCCTGTGACAAGAGAATGAGCAGCACCTGCATTCCTGACTCATATGACATACTTGGATAAAGTTGATGCCCATGTTCACACCACCCAAGACACAGCCTGAAATCACAGAAAGGCAACAGAGGGTGCTGCTGTGCTACCACATTGCTAAACCACCACCAGACAAGACAGGGAACGTGGAAACAGAAGGCATATGGTCCCCATAACGAGTCCCACACTATGTTTTGCACAGTCCATTCTGCTCTTTTCATCAGTTTTCTCTGTTCAGAAGAGAAGGGCAGAGTTGTCATAAATGAGAGCAGAGCACCTTGGGTGGAAATGAGGTGAGGAGGGAGGAGAACCTCCCTTACCACAGGAGGACTCAACACCTTCCTCTGCATCAGGAGGTGAAGTTCCCCACAGGGAGTATTCATGATCAGGGAGGTTAGCTGATGTCCCCATCCATAGCCCTCAGAAATGCCACTGGGACTTCTCTCCACGAATGTTAATACCTCTGTTATGCTTGGTGCTAAGCATGATTCTCTGTGGTACTGAATGCTGTGACAGAGCCTGCTGATTATGCCTTTCACAGCTGCAGGAACATTTTATCACTGATCATGTTTAGGGAAGAAGCTGACATGGTCTCCTCCTCCGTACCGTTTCTCTTCTCTTGAATCAGAGATATTGAACTTGTTTCAGAGGTCAAAAAAGAAGAGTCAACATTTCTGGAAGCCTGACCTAGATTTTTGCCAGCTTTAAAGGTCAAGAGAGACCCTTTTTAACACTGATACAGGATTGGATTCATCTGATGTCAGTACCATTGCTGGTCTGCATTGCCTCAAGGCTGTGCAATTCAGGCGCTAAACCTCATTTTAATTTCCATTTGTCTTCAAGATCAGCAGGGAATTGCAATAATTTAGCACATGTTGGAATGCAAAGGAACACATCCAAGAGGGAGGAATAAAACCCCCTCACATCAGAGATAAAAGAAGCTCTTTTCAGTCACGGTTGTTGTCTTGGAAGCTAGAAATAGAAAGTCATCAGAATGTTTTTTGTTCTGTTGTCATAAGGCAGATTTTCTAAATGATGTGAAATTCTTCTTTTATATACTTTGGGACGCAGAGCCCCAATTTATCTAATACTCAGCTTGTCTCAGCATGTGATGTAGATGAAATATAGATCTTCAGCATGAATATTTTTTCTAAATCACAAAACACATTCCTGTCAAAGGCAGTCTCCAAAGGCAAAATGAGAAAGATGATGTGCAATTTTTACAAAAAACCCCATCAATACAACTTGTTTTGTTGAGCATTGACTCAGGCTGTGGTTCTGCTTCTCTCATCAGTTCACCTGTCAGATATGAAAACAGCTGGCAAATTCTTTCTGTTTTCAGTTTGCCTTCCTCAGTGCTGTGTCCCTGGCCCATCAGTGGAGGTTTAGGTGTTCCAGGGGGAAAGTCTTTCCTGCAAGTTTTCTATACTAAAAGGTCTCCTCTCCCATCCAGTATTTATGAAATGAGTTCCTTTTCTGTGTCACATTTAAGTCAATTGGCTGAAATATGGTTTAAATATAAATGTGGATGTAAGCTCTTGCTAGTATGTTTATATTTTTCTTTACCCAGATACAATACTGTAGCATTTGCACAGATTATACAGAAGGTATCTCTTCAAGAAGGGATTCAGACACCACCATGCACCTCTTCTGCCTGCAGCAGTCAGATATTCCAGCAGCTAGAGGAGGATGCTGAGGCAGGTTAGCCCCAACTCAGCCCCCAGGCGTCCAGGAAAGAGCTCCACCCATTCGAGTGGGAGCAGAGCAAATCTGCACTCACCATCCAGACAGATCCACTTCTGAGAACCTTTTATCAGTCTGCCAAAACCCAGCTTTTCAATTTGCTTAGTTGCACTCTGGATTTGGATTGTGTGCACTGCTGAGACAGGTATTCACATTTCACATATTTTATGCTCAGTTAACAAAGAACCATTTACATCTAACTAGGGTTTGAAGACAAGACTGGAATACTATTAGTGTTTAAAAGCTCCTAGTTTATATTTAGATACTATAACTGACTGAACTGACCAATAAAAGGCCTTCATATTCAAAGAAAAAAAAACTTTCAATCACTAAAACTGAGGATTATCAACAGTTCAGAAGAAAATCTAGAGAAAGATATATAAGTATACAGCAAAACCAGCTATTGTATTTTTAAAGATAGATCTTGAACACATCTTATTAATGTCACCAATAAAGACCTTAGGGTGATTTTCAGGTTCTGTGTGGAAGGTGAACTCCTTATCTATGTTTGTATCTGAAAAGTTTCTCTAATGATTTTTTTTTTTTGCTAGCAAATGAACATTTTAAAGGTGTCTGTGGAGACAAAGCAATGCATAGATGTTACAGGGTAGAAAAGGAGGTGGGAGAAAAATCGGGGATCCAGGAAAGATGCAGGAACAGAACTGCAAGAGACAGCAGGTGGTTGCTGTGTCCTGCTTTACCGTATATGTGTGATTTCTGCTGTTACACATTTTTAACAGAATTTCAAGAGTTATTTATATTTTAAGAAGTATAGTATTGCTAAACTAAAAGAGTTTTTAATTATCAAATATATTCATACATGCATGTAATACTGTGAAAATAGCTATATTTCAATTCCATCCAAACATCACTAGATGGCACTGAGAGCCCTAAAATTCTTGGTCACAAGATGCAGTCATTAAAACAGATTATTTAGGCTTCATTGTATTAATGTGTTTGGTTTTTGTTTTTTTTTATCATTTATAAGATTTCTTTACCAAAAGCAAACCAGTTTTGAACACACATTTACATAACATATTCTGACATATACTGGTTTCTAATTTTCTCAAACATCACTGTAGTAAATAAATAATTCATTTGTTGAAAGGATATGTATCGTCCTTGCACTTATTGAAAGTGGGCTGGAGCTTTTATGCATCCCTAGGGGTTTTGGATTATAAACTTGTTTAATTGTGGTGTGTAGTAACACAGAAGTTTGAGCAATAGAATAGTTTAACATAGATGGGATCACACTTAAATAAAGGAGGAGGACAGAAGTAAATGGCATCTTTCAAATCTGTTCCCGTTCTGAGTGTGCCAGCTGCCAAAGGCCTGGTCCAGTGTCACTAAAGGAAATTATGTGACATTGGACACCTTTATCTGAATCTCTCCATAGCTGCAGAATTTCACATAAGTTGAAACTAAGATACAGGCTTCTGTTTCATCTTCTTTCAATTTTCCCAAGCCAGAAGCTCACATATTTTTGACTCATTTCTAGCAAATTACTCTCCAGAATTTTGTTGACTTGAGGTCAACAAATTCATGTTGACTTCTGTCTTTGAACCAGTAATAAACATGGACTATTTGGGGAAGACTTCACAAAACAGATGGGAAGCAGTATAAATAAAGGGTTATGGCAGACATTTGCCAATAGCCATGTTGCTGATAGCCATGTTTAAATTTTTTTTGAAAGAGCAACTTTATGCAGAGAAACTTGTGACTAACTAAGAGGTGTGTCTGAGAAATATTCTTGCAATTTAAACAGTCACAGGACTTCAGGAAGGAAAGAAAAATATTTTTTTAATCACACCATGAAGAAAACATGAAGCCTATAGTAAGATGCTAGCAAATGCCCTGACATTGTCATGGCTCTTCTCTCTCCTGGTCTGCTGCTGCGTGTTTTTTATGCTTTTGGCTTATTAGATACAATATTTGAAATTTGTTACAGGAAGTGTTGTGCAGTTTCTGGTACAGCACGGTGTGGTGAGCAGGTTTTCTGAGCTTTCTGAATCTACTGTGACTGTTGTGAGACCTTCACAATTGTTGTCATTGAATTATTATCTGCAATTTTAAGGTGCAAGCTTTGAAGATCCCTTATAACTCTGCTTTTACTTTCACTCACTATAGATAATAATATAAAATTATTATTCTGCAACACTAGGAGCCGCTTTTGGTAATAATGATTTCTCCCTCACAAATGAAACAAGATTCCCTAGTGTTCCCACATCCTCCAAACTGGGATGACCAAAATATGGCTCAAAGATCACCAGAAGATCTTGACTATGAGGATAAAACAAATAATATAGGATTTCTTACTTTCAAAAGAAGTGACTTTATTTGAAAGGCTGTATCTTTATAGTTAGTTTGTTTTCTTTATTTCCCATGGGTGTAAATGTGAAAGAGCACATCATGCTGATGCTCCAGTGTCACAGAGCTCAGAATCCCCTTCCCCATGGCCACAACCAGGCCCATCAGGTCACAACTGCCAAGCAGCCTCAAAAATGTCCATGGTAGGGTTCTGAGGGGACAGGAAGGGTTGGGGGCAGAAAAGGGAGGGTGATACATGTTGATAAGGGTTTAAACATGTATCATCAGGAAAACTATTATCTATGGAGATTAGCCTGGTTCCAAAGTAGAATTTTGATAGAAAATTTAATTTATTCCAAAAACCTTACCAGGTATCCAGTAGAAATTATATAAATTTATTTATGTTTATTATAGGAAAGTAATTAGCATTCTAAAGTGAGTAAGTGGCTTTGCACTGGAAGGTGCTGCTGAATAGCACTGACCCACTTTGGATGCACTCTAAGCTGTGAGTCTGACAAGGACTATGAAGCTTTTACTCTGAATTATCAAGGGTATGTTTTGGAGTGTGGAGTGCAAGGAGATAATTCTCAGCACTTTGGAAAACTGACACTTATTTCCCCTATAGTGGATAAATTAATTGATCTTTTTCTGTTATCTCTCTTCTGCAGAGGGAATTACAGGAAAGCCCTTTAAGTTTAAATTAATTTCAAGATAAGTAGAGCTGCAATACTTTTACTTTCATAACTGTGTGCATAACTGCCAGTATCACATTATTGGTGATTATTGTGTGAACTCATGAAATGTTCTCATGAAATGAGAACAGTCTGTTTACACTTAGCCCTCACTTGGCTGTGATCTCTGCAAAAGGAAAAAGAAAAAAAGAAAATGTGCGATTCCCACGAGGCAAAGTAATTACAAGGAAAAGCCCTAAAATGTAATTTCACTACTTGCCCTGTGACATGCCAGACACCTGCTGGCTCCACAATGCTGGCTCCTGCAGGAGCTGAGTCAATTTGGCATTCTGAAGTGCTCAGCATGTTTCAGGACAGCACCTGGCTGAGCCTGATACTCCATAGGAATAGACAGAATCAACAGTGATTGCAGTCTTTAAAGGGAAATATTGCCTTTCACTGTTTATGGATCTTATCACCTGAAGTGTGTGTAATTAGAAAAAATGCAAGTGGATGTAATCACTTTGGAATGTGCAATGGACAGTTCTTGAACCAGACTTGCAGCATTGGCCCTAAGTTAAAGCACATTATGGACACAATTTAAACTGTCTGGATTAAAGGAAAATTGTGCAACATATGAAAATCTTGAATCTTGAGGTTTGTTTGGGGAAAGGTTTTCCCTGTCAGACTTTCTCTCCCACAATTACACTTTTGTGTAAACATTCAAAGCAACATCTATTAGTGACTTTATATTAATAACTGAAACCAACCACAGACACAAACCAGACATGAAAAAAAAACATGTTCCCTGATGCTATGAGCTACTGTTTCTGCTTGTCTTTCCCTTGTATAATTTTTAAATTCTTCTCAGCTTTTGCTAGAAAAATTCCACTTGTACTCACACTGATGGAGTCTTCTGCTTTTTTCAGGAAAAGATTAACAAATGAGTATTCAAATCTTTTTACAAGACACAAATCTTACACAGGCAAAATGTGACCACTGTATTTTGGAGGACTGTAACAGCATAATCAGCAATCAGCTAATGAAATTTCTCCTCCTCCATGGGTTCCTACTCTCAGTCTCCATATAAATTCAGTTAATCCTTAGCACTCATTCTATTTAGAACTATTTAGTATTTCATTTAGTTGCTGTATCGTAACATTTCATTAACCTTATCATTAAGGGCATGCTAAGGCCTAGCAGCAACTCCCAGTATTTTATTTGTACTTTTTGATAACTAAGGCTTATTCTGTTTGTTAAGAATTTTTTCTCTGGTACAATTTGGTGGAATTCATCTCACTACCTTCAAGACCAAGTTACTATAGAGTATATTTTGTGTTTTGCATATTTTAACAAAATTTCTGGTGAATTCATTATTTCAGTAAAGTGATAAAATTCTATGTGACTTGTTTGGGGCACTAGCATATGTTTGTTTATTTTAGATATAGTAGGCTTTTTCTTCAGGACTAGACTTTCATAGATAACAGCAGCCAATAAGCACAGGCATCTGTTTCTTTTCTTTGTTGATGATGATTTTTCTTCATATTTTTTAATCTGATCACAGATTATATTTGTTTGTATTTGGACATCTGTATAGTTGGAATGCTCTTTTACAATCCTGAGAAACAGTTGCTTCTACTTTTATAGTTACAAAATATATATTTTATATTTAAAGATATGTTATATATGTGTGTTTATATATTTCTACTTTTATATATATTTATACTTTTCTTTCACTGAAAAAATGAGCAGTATGTGTGTTCCTCTCTTCCTCTCCTGTTTATATGATTAAAGGAGTCTCAATTTTTTATAATTGAGGCATTTAGAAAGAATATCTCAATAATAATTACCTATTGTTATATGAGCCAAGTAGTAACAGCTTCCTTCAGGCTGAATCAATTGCCTCAAAGCAAAGAAGCAGCTCACAGTCTGTAGAAATGAGCTCAGTGAATGAGTTCCCATCTAGACTAATCCTTACAGGAGAAAAACAAAACATCCCCAAAACTTCCTTCTGAATTTTAGATGCCTTAGACAGGGCACCACAGAAGAGCTTTAGTCTATCCTAACTTCACAGCTTTCTTGTAGAGTAATGAGGGGAAAGGAGATGCTGGTATCTTCTCTGTGAGGGGATTCATATTCCCTCCTGGATCGTCACATTCGGAGCTCGTGGTTTGGATTGTTCTTCTCAGAAGCTGCCAGATCCAGCAGCCCATTTGAGGTGAGACCACAATATCCTGGTCCCAGGTCCAGCAAGTAGTGAGGCTGAGCATGTACCATAGATGCACACACATACACACAATACATGTGCACATATCTGCATATAGAGAGATAGATACAGCTACACATGGCTGGCCACACAGACATGAAACACAGCACTTAAGCAAGAAGAACACAGAAGGCCTGATCCTGTTCCCCTCTCTTTCTGCCTAGGATAAAAGCTAATCATGTAAAAACATACTCACAGGACCAGCAGTTGCTTGTGGACCGCAGTTTCTCCTGCTGCTGTCACTGGGACAAAGGCAACCCCAGGCTGCCACTATGGTCTGGTTGCTGGTGTTCTGACCTGCCACACCTCCCCACCACCCCTCCCCAAAACACCCCCCTGTTGGGGGACCAGGCGCAGGGCACTGTGCAACAACCTGTTTACACATTTTATCCCTTTCCCCCTCTATTTTTCCACACTTGTTTCTCCTCAAATGACCTTGATTCTTCCCTTTGATCCACTTTTCATTTCTCTCCTAAACACCTCACAATAACTCTCTTGTACATCAAAAATGCCATTGTCATGCTTTTGCCAGCCTTCCATAATGGAATCTACACCCTTGGAGGCAGGAATCCCCCATGACTTCCAGTCTGTAAGGTGAACCAGGGAGAACCTCCTAGGCAGTGGGGCTGACAGCTCAGAGAGCAGATGTGCTTGGCACTGATTAGGTTACGGGGTCCCTGAAAATTAACTTTAAAACAGATAACACAGAAGTCCCACTTAGCACAGAAATCATTAGTCACTAGGCAAAAGTGAGCCTCAGTCAATGGCCTTGCTCTTAGGTGAGCCTTGCTGTCACTCAAGAGCAGCCTGGGTCATCTAGAGCGTGGTGATGCCAGATAAAAAATCGACCGAACAGTAGAGATCCTGGGTTTAAATTCCGTGATATCGTCAGATCTTTACAGGTACAGTCCATGCTCTTTTCAATGCTTTATGTGCAGATTAGAGCACAAACTGGAGGCCAGGTCATCTTGCAGGTGCCTGAATCATCTAATCACAACTCATCCTCACAATCTCATCTATTTCCCCACTGCTTTGATGAACCCATCATATCCAACATACAACCAGAGTCTGGATGCTTTCCCAAGAGTTTAGGCTTGCAGCTTTAAACCCACTCCAGCAGAAGGAGATGCAGCACCTTTTTCCTCTTTAATGTTCATCTGTCAACACCTGCACATAAAGAAGGAAAATAGCACTGCCAGCACATGCTCCAGACATGTATTTGGAAGAGATCTATGTAGCCATTAGAGTATTTATGCCTCCTGAACTGAATCCCCATCTGAAAAACAGTCCTGTACAAACCATTATGGGGCTTAATGTTAAACACTTCTTGAACTTTTGTAGATGCCTAAACTTTTGAGGAGACAACTTCAAACACTTGGGGAATACTATACACGTGAAGCATGAATACCTGTGCCATCTTGAGGGTTAGGTGGCAAGATGTTAAGAGCTAGATTTTGGATGTCTGCCTACAATGGAAGTTTGAAACTGATTGAGACAGCCTATCTTTCTGTACTTGTAAAGCCTATCTGGCATCTATATTTGTTGTGTGTCTACCTTGCAACCCTGGTGGGCTCTCTGTATTTTATTTTTGCAGTCTAAATATAGGCCTTCAAGCACACAGAGAAAACACCTTGCTCTGAGCTGCAGTCCAACACGTTTGCAGATACATCTCCAAAGGGGGCAGAACAAACATATGCACCCATCATCTGTTCCATGGGACACCCACACCTTCAGACCATGAGTCATGCAGTGAGTCAACACCTGAGCTGCACGTCACCTGTTTCTAGAATCCAAGCACAAGTAACTTGAGTGTAAGTTTTGGTTTACTGCAAGATAAATACACTCAACACTTCCTGCTGTATTGCTGGGTGTCTCCTCAGAAAGGCTAAATTATCTCACAAGTTCTACTCCAGTAAATTGTCATTAAAAAATAAACCTCCAATTAACATGAGCCCAATCAGGGTTTATGTTATTTCTTCTAGCCAAGGTTCCCAAGATTTTTTGCATCCATTATTCAGTAAAAACTTACTTACAGCCTTGTGAGAAAGACAAGAAATACTTTCTACACTTTCTGTATAAATAAACTAGCTCAAGCAAGTTTAAATAACACCAGGTAGCACAGAAGAGCTTTAATCCCAAATTACTGCAGTTTCTGCATTACTGGAAGAAAGGGTCAAAATTCCAATGCTATTTTATAGTCAAAATGTATGAAATGACTTGTCTGCAGATTCATTATTAATATACATAACTTTCCTTCCTCCTACAGACAGCAAACCTATGTAATTAACCTGGGTTCATGCATGTTTAAGGAATAGAAGGCAGATAAGATGGACTTTGCTCTTTTGCATTAACCAGGTTCTCGGAAGGAGGATGAGATGGGCTGTGTCACACCTCTGCCTAAGCACTCCGGACTAAGAGATAAGATTATTTCACCTGCAGTTTAATAAGCTACTGGTAATTGATTGGAGGTTCTGACTGTAAATGTGGTGTAAAACATGTCAGCTCAGACTTCAGTTTAGGTTAATAGAAGAAAAAATGTTTTCCCAGACAAGTATCAGGGAAGGAGCAAGCACACTGGCAGTCACCAGCCTTGGCTGACATGCAGTAACTTATTAATGTTCAGAAACCCACGAGTCTACCTGAACCATTAGAGATAAATAACCTATCACCCTAATTAAAATGCAGCTCTGGAAGCTGCCCTTCAGGAGTAATGGAATGTGCAATGCTGGCTCAATTCGGTCTCATACAGGAGGGAGAATGATTATGCAAAGTCATGAGTTCACTTTATAGATGAGGGAGTAATATTAATGAAGGAGTTCTTGAAAACAGAGAAACATGTGCAAAGCCTTCCTTGCAGAATAGGAGATTATACTGTCAGTGCTGAATAAAAGCTGCTATGTACTAAATGGGTTTATTCTTTGTGGACCTTTTCAATGTCTTTTTTTTTTTTTTCTGCATTCAGCTGTACCTACTATGAAGAATTATAAGAGCTTACATGATTTTTATTTTGTAATTGTGCTTTTGTTCAGGAAATAAGCCCTGGCATTGGGGTGGCATAGGCTCACCTGTGCTTCACTGGTTTTTAGGATGCTTTTAGACAGGTGAAAAGGCAGCTGGGGAAGTGCAGGACTGCAGGGAAGGACGGGGAGAAAAGAGGAGTGTCACAGCCTGGAAGCCACCTTGCCCAGACAAGAACTGTAGGAAGCCAGGCCACCTACTGCTCCTGCTGCTGTCAGGGGGAGGGCACAGTGTCCTGAGCTGCTGGTTGTGCAGGACCTGTGGCTCTGAATAAGTACCTAAGAAACCAGAGAGCAAAGGCACTAAACACAACAATAAATGATTAATAATGGCTCCATCTTTCTCCTATGTGAAGCTACAGAAATTTTCCTCTGTGGGAAGCAGAACATGTTGAGTAATTGCAACCTTACAACTGAAAATTATTTTGAAGTGGCCTCGTGCTGAATGGCAATGTTCTTCTGGTCACTGTGCTAGCAGGATAGGTGCTGCAGAGGGAAGTGCAAAGCAGGCTGCATCCTAGTGTGATCCTCAGTGCATTGCACAGCCAACAGTAGACAGAAACCCAAGAAAACCACTGAAGCACTTTCCAAAACCTTTTTATTCAACTTACATTTTACTCCATTTGAGAGACTTGGAGGTGATGTTTTTCTCTGTAACAGGGACTTTTTTTTTTTTAAGTAGAGTATTACTACAAACTTCATTAATCACTCATCCCAGTCTTTCTGACAGCAATCTGCTTAATTCCATTCTTGGACTCTAATTGAAAAACAATGTAATTTAAAATTCCAGAAGCAGATTAAAATCAGCAGTTGTCAGAATTCCATTCTCTTAAGGAAAAAATTAAAATTATTACTAGCCACTACCTTACTTCAATCATTTTCCTCTCTTCCCCATTGAATAATGTCATTCTGAGAAAATGTGTATTAGCACTCACAAGCAAAATGAAGATAAACATCTTGCAACAGATTTCAGATTTATCCTTGAACTAGAAACATGAAGAAGCAGATGAGACACTGAATTTAAATGGACACTTTTAAAATAATCTCTATTCAGGGCTAATATTGTGTGGAAAAATCACTTTGAGCAAAATAGCTCAAAGAGAGGTCATCTATGAAATAACAGAAAAGCAGCCATGAAAACAAGGAAAGAAACAGTCCTGTAAAGACATTCTTCCATTTCAAAACCTCTGCTTCTCCCAGGGTTCCTACATTGCCACTGAATATAATGGTAGAACAGTTGCACCTGCATTTCTTCTCATAAAGAGTTATTTTTAATTCAGACTGGGGACAGCAAAAACAGTGGCAGCCTAAGAATGTTTTGTAAGGAAAGGGGAGGACAAGACATCAAGTACTACAACATTTGACTTAAATAAATCCAGAGAACAACCTCTCTTGACAACAGTCAAAAGTCTTCAGTAAGGTTGCGCTGCCTAAAAAGACAGAATGTCAGGGTAATCTTTGCAAATAAAATATTCAAGGCTTTTGGGGGGACTTGCCTTTCTGTGGATGATCTGTGAAACAGATTTTACCCTGATAACTGCAGTGGAGCCAACCACAGTTATTCCTGGTTTGTATTTTCAGCTAGTTCTTCTGTCCAGCACCTACTTGCACACTGTGAACTTCAGCAAATACTCTGTGTGCACAGATCAGTGTGCAGGCCAGGCTCTGCTGGGTGGTGTGAGGGTCTTGTCAACAGCTTTCAAAAGGACAGACAGTCAGAGCAAGAAAGTGCCAAGAGTAGGAAATAATTAGTATGTCAGCCAGACCACTCTGGAAAATCAGGTTTCCAAAACAAATCTGGCCTCATTGTAACATCAGGACATGGCTTTACCTTAAGCAATATTTAAAGCAGCCAGTCTGTTCCTTCTGGAATATCCATGAGTGAGTGTTCTTCCCTGGGAAGAGACAAGAAAGGCGATGGAACATTCTGCTCTTCCTTGCTGCAAGGCAGACCTTCCCAGCTCTCTGTATACAAGACACAGAGATGCTTTGTCTGGGAAATGCCACCATAAAGAGCCAGGTAATTTAGCTCACAATTTTTGCCACCACCAGTCTCGTGGCAGCTGGCAGAGGTTACAGCTCATTTCCATCTTAAAAAAATGGTATTTAGAAAGCTGTCTTCTTGCCTTCATAGAGCCAGCCATGAAAATTCACAGAGGGCAATTGTTCAGACCTTTGAAAGGTGTTTCCAGGTGGGTATTCCACACAGCTTCCTTCTCTCTCTGCCCTGGATGGACTGACTGAGGCGTCCAGTCTGTATTAGCTGGTAGAATTGCAACACATTACAACAGCAGATTCATTTTGCTCTTTTTGCCACAGCCTTGCCTTGATCAGGTAGGTAATCAAGCCTATCCTAGAGTTGGTTTCATCTGGATACAGCCCCATGTTCTCCCCTAAACTCATTCCCTTTTACACAATGCAGAGATTTGTTTTTGTGAAAACATCTTTTCTGAAATTCAATCTCTTTGAGTACTGAGAGCCAAATTTTGCCTAGGGAAGGCAAATTAGAACATTTTAGCAGGTAGTAAAGGGATGATCAAGCTCATGGGTTTTCTCATCAGGGATCCTTGTTTTGTGGTTGAATGATTTTGGATACTAATCATCCAAAATAGTGTGGTGTTTTGCATTCCAATGACAGAATAGTTATTGTAAAGATAATACTTCAGGCTGCATGAAAGAATGTGGTTTAGTAGGTCATATCCTTGAAGGATTTTTTAATGGGAAATAACATTTATAGAATCAAGAATGAGTTGGTAAGATACTAATTCTCACATGCTTCTGCAGTGAGAACACCCAAAGGCACACTAACATTGACAGATAATTTTTGATTCTGTGAGCATAATTTTGCATAATGCTTAAGACTAAATTTGTTTTCCGCATCTTCTTACACTTCATATTTGTGTAGGCATTACCTGTACAGTTAATCCTGGTATTTCATGGGAGATAATGTGCCTCATGCCCAAGGACTACATTGCAACATCTAGACTCTGCAGGAGCATCCTGATGACCAGTGACATTCTTTTTTTTATTGCTGTGAAAGTCAACTGGTTCCACTTCAGCAAAGAGCAGGTGGTAATTGTAAAAGTTGCACAGAATTACCCAATACTGAAAATAACAAAAGCATCATTAGCCCTGAAGCCTTCAGCTCACAGATGGAGAGAGCTCTGATGCCATCTACAGAGGACACCCAGGAGGGAATGGAATAAGCAGCCAGGTTCTGCATGATTTCAGGCCAAGCAGCATGAGGTTTGGCCAGAAATCCTTTGGATTCCTGGTATAAACTAGTGAGCCCTCATGTCTGACCCAGTGGGGTCCCCTTGGCAGACTGTAGTCAAATCTGGCATCCAGAACACTTCCATCTGGTGTCTTCCCTGGAGGAGATGCAATAGTCACTCAAGTATGAATGACACTTGAAGAGACAGATGCCTCTTCCAGAGGCTATGAGTGAGCTGCCACAGCACTGCTGCTGCTGCCTCTGGCACAGGAGGACAGGACCCAGGGACAGACCTTCCAGCCACAGCTGCCTTCTCCCAGTTTCCCCTCACTGCCTACAGCCATGCTCTCCCCCACAGCCACGGGGGGCAGCTGCTCTTGATGGTAAGAAACTGAGGCAGCAACAGTTTCCAGGAGCTGAGAGTGGCCAGTGAAAAAACAAAAAAGAAGGATGGCAGAAAAAGATGAGTTATTTTAAAGCACCTGACTGAAGAGGTTGCCTTATCCCTTTTCAAAGACAATGTCCAGGGTGAGACTTCAGATGTATTTTTAAACAGAATGATGTATCCCTGGCACTCAGACATTTCTGAAGTGCCCTCACAGAGCTGAAACTCAGGCTTTGGACTGAAGACATGCTCTTTCCTTTGTCTGGGCTCTGCTGCCCAGAGACCATCTTAGCTGTGAAACCAGGCATTACCTGGAGAAATGGAAAACAGAAACAGTTGTGAGGGTAGATAAGAATCTTGATAGTGAACAGACTGAGCACAGAGGCAGTATTTCACAGAGAGGGAAATGATAAGGTAGAAACACTGTGAAGCAGCTGGCAATGCTGGAGCTACAGGGTACAGTACCAGGAGGAGACACCAGGAGAATCACCAAAGCTCCTTCACAGCTAGCAGGCACCTAGAATGGGGTCTGCCTGAAAGCAGCCCTGAGCCCAAAATCTTTACTGTTGGCAGCCATCTGAGGGCAGAAGGAAGAAAAACTCAAGGGTGTAAGGAACTCTCACTGGTAGGACTGTGTAATTTAATATTCACATATGATAATTATTCAAGTCTTCCTAAATTTTCCTCAGGTAATGAAGGTTTTCCTGTCCCCTTAGCAAAGCATCCAGTGCTCATCAGTGATAATGTGTTTTCCATTAAATTTGGCTGGAGAGTCATTTGGCTTTCTCGGATTTCAGAGTGACACTAGACTGAGTTTTGGTTTATATGTTTACTGAGATTTTCAATCCTGCTCTCAGTTTTGTGTTCCAAAGTCTAAGATTGCTTACAATAATTACATTACTCATATCCTTATGCCCTGGTGTTTTTCACACTCCTGGGTATAATTAACAGATAAGTCAGAGGGTCAAAAAGTGAGGGACAGAATGGCCCTTTCATACACTCCCAAGTGATAAGCAAACCAACCCCTCTCTAGGTAATTCCTGAAATTCCTGTCCATTTGTCTTATGGACAGAGAGACATGGGAAACAGGAAAGACTCACTTTCTGTGTTTCTCAGTGAAGCCCCTCCGTGGCTGAAGAACAGTTATGGCTGGAGATTTTTTTTTCCAGCCTTGTGTGTGGTCAGTGCATCTGACTGCATCATAAATACTTTTAGGAAACATTCCAACATTTGTGGGAGAAAAAAAGAGAAAAAAAAGAAAAAAAAAAGAAAAATAAAGAGAAATCAGTGTCAAGTGTTTATTTTCTAAAGAGATCAAGTACTGGAGTTCTTTCATAATGACTATTTCTATTGTACCAGATGACTGATGGAGTATTAATCAGCTGATCTGCTGGCTTCTGTGTGCTAGAGTGACATTTTCTCATGCTATTACTATTGATCCATTACTATCCCATTAGCTTACAGAATTGACTTACAGAGCACTTTAGAGGAGAAGTAGATACTACACCAAAGTGCCCTCTATTTTTATGACTATACTAGAGGTAAATTCTCAAGCATTGACACCACTGATGTATGAGAATCTAACTTGTCTGCCACTTAGCCTTGTAGGTCTGTGATTGGCCCTGTGTAACCATGGAGACAGTGCTCACCTGATAGGGATGTCCATTGCTGGCAGTAGTACCTCTTCATTAATACTAACAGATAAATTAACTGTAGGATTACAGAACAGGTGGAGTCTAAGCACACTGTATTCTAACTTTAACAATATTTACAGTTCTCAGCAAGCCATTTGCCCTGTCAGTTCCCGCTTTAGTGATCACAAGGATAAAAATTGTTTAGTGAAGATTTTTTTATACAGCCTAATTTGGAGAAATACTTTTGGAAGAAAAAAGGTTTTTGAGCCTCAGATATTTTCCAAATGCTACTCCTCATTCAGTAGACACACATTTTCTTTCTCACTTTTGGACTGTGAATATACTCTCACTAAAAACAGGCTAAAAAAATTCCTCTGCTGTCCCAGGAAGATGATCAATCCCCATGGTTCACATTTTGACAAGAATCTAAGTGAACACCAGGCCTTTCAAAGGTAGGACTGGCTTTGAAAAGAGGTGAAGAAGACGATTGCAGAAAAATCCACATTGGCTCAGTAGCAGTGACAAAGTGTTTTTTCCATGACCCCATCTGCACTGAGTGATTCAGAGTGTAGAGAACAAGTTCAGCCCCACAGCCCCTGTATTAGACAGCCTGCACCCCTGCCTGCTCCTGTCTACCTCTGCACCTTCTGGCGAGAAACCATGCTAGCAGGAGGCTGCCCAAGCACAGAGAGGAGAGCAAAGAGGAAACCCAGGGGTGGACAGTTCTACCTTGTCTCACCTTTCCCTGGACAGTCCCACAGGGTCACCTGGGTAGGGCTTGGCACATGAGATGCGAGGGAAAAGAGGGACAGGCACTCTCTGGGTCCAGGCGTGGAGGTGGCAGATAAATGATAAGATATCCCTGCAGAAAGGGGGATTTGCCCAGCCTCAGGGCTCCCAGCTGGCCATGGAAGACAACACTTCAGTGAGCAGCTTTGTTGCTGACATAAAATTGATTTTTGTATGACCCAGTAGAAGGGCAAAATAATACGTTTAATTTTCAGCTTTGGGGAAGAAAACCACATTTGCCTGCTTTACTGATGTCACTGAGCCTACCTTGCTCGCTGAGGCTGTGAAAGAATAAAACAGCTTTGTGCAGTGCAATGTGACAGAGTGCCAAAGAGACCCCCTGACAGGAGCAAAAAGGGGCAGCTCCATCATGTCTGCCCCAGACACATGCAGCACATTTGAGTCACCCTTTTCTGCAGCTTAGGCAGCCACTGACACCAGTGAGGGTAACTGCTAGCAAGTCCATTTGCATTCATACCAGAAAAATAATGAGTGTATAGAGCACAGTGGTGCACAATGCAGCCCATGGTGACTGACACAGCTGCTAATGAATTAAATGAAATTTACTCTACTTACCACATTTTCTCAGCCAAATGTGCATATCACAGAGTATATCTTCAGAAGATAGAAAAATCTGCCACTTTATGTGTGTCAATAAATTAAGGTGTCAATATAAAATCTACCAGAACCTTAGTGAGTGTGGTCAGGAGTTAAAGGTCCTTTATGAGCTTCCAAGATAAGGCTTAATCTCTCTTAAAATGAATAGTGCAAACAAACAGGCTTTATTCTTGATTGTCTTCCTGCATCACTTACCAGCAATTCTGAGTACAAACCTTTATTACTGTAAAAATGACTGCAGATGATTCCCAGAGATGGACTTTTGGAGGCAGGAGGAATACATCTCCTCCTCTTTAAACTGTATAAGGATCTTCCAGATTTGTAAACTGCTTAGGAAAAAAAACCCTAAAACCTAAAAACTAAAAAACTAAAAAAAAACTAAAAAAAAAAAAAAAAAAAAAGTTGATATTAATACTATGTCTACAGGAAACAGGTAAAGAAAATAGAATGTATGTTTTAAACTCATTATTCTTTGTCCTTAGCTTTGACAGTGTCTGTTTAATTCCTTGCACACTTGATGAGAAATCTTTTCCTCTGTGGAGATCATTCATATTAAATGAATAATTAGTTTGTTCTGTTGCTTCTGTTTTTATTTAAAATATAATTCATAAGCAAATTCTGTATTCCCTCTAGATTTTATGAATTATAAATCATACACAAAATCCCTTTCAGCTAAACCAACAAATTTTCTCTTTCAAAAGATGGGAGTTCTTCCACACTATCAGAATATCTTTAGCAATATCTAAGTAGGCGGATGATGATTACTCTGGGGGTTTTTTGTTAAGCCTGTGAATCTGATGCACACTAATTGGAGTTTTATGTGCAAATAAGTAAAACCTCGTTCCTCAAAGTTCTGAACAGCTTGCCTAACACCTGGAGGTGGCAGGCACCACTTCAAGGTGCCAAGCTCCTCTAAGAACCCTTACATTAATGGGGCCTCTGTTATAACCCAAGGCTTCTCCAGCTGCCTAACAGAGTTTGGTGCATTCATTATAAATTCTGTCCCAGAGTGAGAAATCCCTTTATATTTATCTGTCCAATCTTTGTGTCACTCTTGGCTAGACAAGCTTAACAAAGAACAGTGAGTGTTGTCAGACTTCAAAGAATATCAGCTGCATTTTTAGTCATTTCCCAAATTCTTATTTTAAAAGTAATGTATGTAAGTGTATTAATGCAATGTAATAATAAACATGTCCATAGTAACTGCCTACCACACAGGCAAGTACTAGACCAAAATCTCACACTCTGATTTTTTTCTCTGACGTAACTCCCTTATGATATGGCTGAAATTGGAAGTGGGATTTGTTTTTCTTCTGAAGAGGAGTTCTCTGTACTGCAGTATTTGCAGTTGCTGTTCCACACCCTGATGCACTGGACAACAAAAAACAGGCAAAAATCACCTCAGAAACGATTACATTACTATAATGAGAACACTGAGGATTCAGGTTTTTGGTTTTTTAAATTGCTATTGCCCTTTTCATGTCCTTTCTTGTCTTTCTGACAAGTGTAGGGAAAACCTTTTTTGTTCAACATACACGACGTACATTATAAATACTTGTCAAAAGCTTGTATGTCCAGACAGTCAAAATTTCATCTAAATTTTTAACTCTGAAAGCATTATTGTAAGTCTGTCTTTACAATACTACCAGTTCAGTCCATTGGACAATCTCCCTAACCAAGAATCTTCTGTTGAGGTGTTTCCATTTCCTTAGAATGCCACTATACATCATTCACATTTCTGCTCCCACAGGAGTTCAATTTCTTAATTGCATATATAAACCATTGTATATTAGGTATGTACTGCATAATTACAAGAAAAGGCCTAAATTTCACAGGTATTTTAATGGTGCAGTTATTTCAAGTAGCATTCTGTTTATTTTTCTCATCAAATAGTACTCAAACTAGAAGAAACTGAAAAACATTGTTTTCAATTTAAAAAAAAAAAAAGTTAAGTTTTGAAGATTTCTCTCAAAAATTAGGGGCTGAAGAATAAAACCATATGGCTGTGAGTTACCAAGCATTGATTCTCCTTGAAATAAGCAGCACAACATTCAGTAGTTATGGGAAGGATACATTTTTTTCTCACTTGGAGTGATAAACAAAAAGAATATTTTCCACACACTTGTCATGATATGACTGCTATCGGAAAAGATTCTATGTAGTTGTGCTGCTATGAAAATTTTTGCTGAGGCAAATACATAGGACACAGACTTGAGGTACAGAATAAAAGGTGGAACAGGAATGTCTGAAGGTGCCTGCACTGAAATCTTAAAAATTCACAGATATATCTTGCTTCAGGAAAGTTTTGCCATTTCTTTCTTTCTCAGAGCCCTATGTGGTCAGTCTTCATTAAAAAAAATGTAGTAATAAATGCCCTACACTGCCTCCTTAAAATAAAAACCTTTTTCTTTATATGACCTTCTAAGTTGACTTACTTTTCTACCTAAACATTTGGCTTGTCTCACAGTTTATAAAATATAAAGGTCACATCTGGTCACATACCACATATCCACTTAAACTTTTTAATAAACATAAAAGATAATAAATGATAAGAAATAGGAACAAAAACTTCTGTTGGAGTCCAGGATATCCCTCTGGCAGCTTAGGAGGGTTTGGGGACTGTACAGGAGGGTTTGGAGACTGTACAGGGGGATCTGGGACCTGTNCAGAGCTGAGAAAGAACTGAGATAATGTACCCTGCTAGGGAGGCCTGGCAGAGCGGAGAAAGAACTGAGATAATGTACCCTGCTAGGGAGGCCTGGCAGAGCAAAGAATGAACTGAGATAATGAAGAATAAACAACCTTGGAAACATGGACTGGCGGACTCAGCTTGTCATCTCTGCCTTTGGTGTGAAACACTTAGGGCAAAAGAGAAGACATAAAACCTTATTACCTCGGGGAACAGCAACCCCGAGGAGAATCTCAGGGAACAGCAACCCTGAGAACTTCTAATTGTTATAAAAAGCTAAGTTTAACATGAAATTACAAAAATTATACACAGTTATGCTTCTTTTCTAAAACAATAGGGTCCCTTCAGATATGACATTTTGCTCTCTTAGCTGTTTCAGAGATCTGCTGGGTGAAGCCTCTGTGACTAACTGCTCATTCAACTCAGTGGCAGAATATAAATCCTTCAATAGAGAGCATTCAGCTCACCTGCAATACTGGGGTGAGCTTTTTGCTTTTGGATGGATGATTTACTAGTTTTAGAGTAAATGGAATGTCTGATATGAGAAGCTGCATTCTGCGGGACCAAGGAAACCAAGAACCAAGGATGGGTGTAGTTTAACTTCCTCTTAGCAGATATATTTGGTTAGGGCACTCCCCAGGGCTGGGCACTGTTTGAACTCAGAGCCATTCTGCTTCAGGACAACTGAAACAACATCACCCAGCTGAGTGATCTAAATCCCCTGAGCACAGGAATGGCAGGACTTTGCTTTTCCAGTCACTTGCCCTTACTCAGTTCAACAAGAATAACAATGATTATTCACTGGGGAGAAAGGCTCCCTTGTGTCCCGTGCACTGTGTCTTTGTGAGCAGCAGGGCAGGGTGTTCCTGGGCTGGGATTGAGGAATCTGGTGCTGCATGGCCACCCTGCATTGCTGGTGGGGGTACCAGGCAGCACCGGGCAGAGGCAGCTTTGAGGACAGCTCAGTGTGAGCAGAACCACCAGCACTGCAGGTGCAGGGGAGATACACGTGAGAGGCCATGACTGAGCACTCAGCTAAGGTAAGAGGATGAAGGAGCCCTGAATAGAGGAGGATTACAGAAGGATGGAGATGCCTGAAAATAATGAATGAGCTAAAGACACCTGTGCCCTCTTGCTGGGGTTAATAAGAGGGCAGCAACCAAACTAGTATATGGGAGAGAGGAGATTGCTGGAGGTAAGGAAGGTTTTGACTTCCTTTGTTTTAGAGGTACACCAGGAAATAGTGAAATATTCCTTTCTTTTCTCTGTGGTCATGAGTAGGAGGGAAAAGTGAGAAGTTTCAGGCTTGCTCAGCCACAGAGTGAGAAGTAAGGAAAGCAACTCTAGCTTTGTTCTTTATCAGTTCTGGTGGGGGAAGGGAGCTAGTGAGGCAGCAGAGCAGATTTATTTGCATATCTGCTGGAGGAGTGGTGGGTGAAGTAGGACGATGTGAAACTTTTAGTATGTTTCTGGGATGAAGAGAGCTGTGAAAACTTGAAACCAGGTTTCACTTCATTTGGTCATTATTTTGTGGGGCACAGAATAAATCCAAAATATTCCATTTTATTTGACAAGGGACTTTAGGAGACCAATGCAGAATTTAATTACTGTTATCATATGCTTGTGTTTATTTGTACTTCCTGGGTTTTTTCCTTGGTATTCAATATGAGTGTATTGTATAATTTACATTGTGGTTAATGCTTAATAAAATTCTAAGGAAAGGACCAGAAATATTTTTATGAGGAGGAGCATGAAATCATTGACAGGAAATTCCTTTTTAATTCCTTTTGTCATTCTCCATTTATTTTAAGGGGTTTGAAGAAATTAAAGCAGTGGCTTTTGCATGTCTTTTCCATGACAAGCCAAGTTTCTCCTTATGCCTCATTTAGTCCAGCCCATTTAGACTGGGGATAATCATACATGAAACATCCCATTTCAGGATCTGTGGGACAAACCATTAGTGCCATACTGTCTTTTATAGTGGCAGTAGAAAATGTCGCTGGGAGAAAAGAGAAGAGGCCAGTTCCCTAATGTGCCCAAGACTTGGTTAAAAGATGTCAGAAGGTGACATACATCACTGCCTGTTCCCTTTAAGGAATTTTAACTACTCCCTTTTAAGACTGTGATAATATCTCCCTTTTGCCTGTTTTAAATTAGCTTCACCAAGTGCTCTCTAGTCCTAGCATTGCAAGATGTAGTAAATTTTACTTCTGCGTTGACCTTTCCACCACCTCGTAATTTTGTAAATTTTAGTCCTTTTTCCTTTCAGGCTTTTCATTTACCTTTTAAACAGCTTCAACCTTTTGAATCTTTCCTTATAAGACTGCTTATGCTGTGACATCCCCTCAATCATTTTAGTTGCTTTTCTCTGTACCTCGTCTAGCTCCACTATGTTGTTCTTGAGGACCCAGAGATTTTCATTTCCCAGGGATAAGGGGTTTACATAGTGGCAAATGTATGCTCCTCGTGTTATTTTTCAACATCTTTCCTGTCAATGATCTGCATTTTGCTGGCTTTATGGGGGCCTGATACTGAACACTATGACAATGCTTTTCATAAATTGATTGCAGTGTTTCCAAGATCACTTTCCTGAGCTGGAGTCCTGAGAATTCTGAATTCTGTAGGTGCGCTTCATTTTTTTTTTCTCTAGATGCACTGCTTTTCTTTTAGATAGAATGAAACAAATTAGATATCTTTTTTCCCAATCAGTTCTTTTTGAACTTATTCTGGAGTTCCTTACTGCCTATTGTAAGAGCTTAGTATAATTTTCAAATGAGAGGAATTTGCTACACTTCGCTTTCCACATCACTGGTGAAGAATATGAATAAATCTGGTCCTTATAATAGTCTCAACTGAAGTCCACTGCCAATATTTTACCACTCTGTACAGGATTAGCCTTTATTTTCCAACCTTTATCTATCTTCCAGCAGATAAAAGGTCTTTTCCTGTAATCCTATGGCTGTGCAAGGTTGGGTTTTTTGTATACCTTTGGCATCCAACCTAGTCAAAAATCTTCTAGAAATTCAAGTGTTCTATTCCATTTGCCCATGTTGTAATTCCAGCAGGCCAGGGAGACAGGACACCGCTTCACTCCAGCCATGCTGACACTTTTTCCATAGACACTGTTTATTCATGTATTGAGCAATGCCTTTCTTTTGTACAGACCTGTTCTACCATTTTCTAATGAGTCAGACTCACTGCTCAGTAGCTCCCAGGTCCCCCCTCCAGCATGTGCTGTGGATAGCCAGTAGTTCTGCAATATTATGTCTCATTTTCTTCTGAACACTTGGGTGAATATCATCTGGTCCTGGTGACTTATTAACATTTAATTCTTCTGATTAGTCTAAGTACTTTGGGTATACCCACTCCTAATCAAATGAGCTCATCTGAGCTCTCTGCTATGAAAGTTATAGGTTTGGGGAGTCTTACCAAGATGGAAGAATCTACTGAGTTTCTTTGTTGTGGCTCCCAGCTTCTCTTTATTTCCAGGCCTCATACAGTCCCAACATTTTCCACCCAGGTTTCCTGTGTGTCTGGATAGAGCTGCTTGACATCCAGGAGTAAGGTATGCATCACCCTCTGGGGTGCTTTCTTCTCCCCCATCAATGTTCAAGTTTTAGAAAACACTGGTGTTATCACCTTGGCTGGGATCCAAGGTAATACTAATTTTGTAATCTATTCACCTTCACTGTGATGCTCCTGATTTTATAGGCATGTCTTTTATCTCAGGGGAATGATCCTGGCTGAATAGCCTTGTCTAGAAAACAAATCCTTTCCTTTCATACACTTGAGCACCTTTATTCTTCTCTGGGCCTTCAGCTGGAGATCATTGGTTTACTTACCTATTATCCTTTGCCTGGTTTGAATTGTTTTGTGCAATTTGGGATAACTTTTGTCTGGGCTGTAATGTGCAAAGCTGAACATCCTGCAATCTTGTTTGTTTTCCTGCAATTAAATCCTGCAAACTTGTTTAGTTTCTTCCCCAGAGATCTAACTTTGTAACAGACTCTGACAGGCGTGTTTGCAGCTCTTTTAAATCATATACACCTGTCCTCATTTCACATTCAAAAAGCATCCCACATTTTCATTTGGATTTTCTGGGAATAAAAAACGTGCATGCACACTAGGAACAGTGCCCATCATGGTTATTCATACACAGTTAAACTTACAGCTGAACTAAGTTAGATGTTCACCATCTGTAAGGAAACAAACTTGTCAGAAATCTAATTCTGCAAATGAAAAGGGTGCAGTTTTTCACTGGATTAAGGAACTTAATCATAATCAAAGCATATCATGCTGTAAGGCATGCTAGAGCAAGAGAGTTATGCAGCTGCAAGCGTGGGAAGAAAGGGCAGGAACAGCCTCTGGAGGCAATGAGCCATGGCAGCCTACACCTGACCTGCACACTGCCACACTACACGTGGGACACCTGCGGTCACAGACTGATGGCAGAGTTGAGCTGGATGAATGCTGAAACCTGAAGCATTTTGGACAAGCTGGGTTTGCTGCATGCTTGCACAGCAGCTGTACTGGGTCTCTGTGCCCTGGTGCTGGCAGCAGGAGTGGCCTTTGTGACAAGAAACAGGACCTGTCCATGCATTGGGCAGATACAGTTCCAAAACTGAGGTACCACAGGACAGAGCCTGTTGGCCATGCTGTGGCACCTCCACAAAAACATATTTAAAAAGGGATTAGAAACCTGCACAGCAGCAGAGAGAGAGAGAGAGGCTTGAAAAAATGTGAGAGAAACAGCCCTGGAGGCATCTAGATCAGAAAAGGAGAGGAAGGAGGTGCAGTGATTCCCCCACAGCCCATAGACTACAATGGTGCAGAAATTCATAGTGCAGCTCCCTGTGCCACAGCCTGTGCATATACCCCTGAAGAAACATGCAGCTCATGGAGAGCCCACATAGGAGCAGGTTTCCTGGAAGGAGCTGCAGCTCCCTCGATGGATGTCTTTGAAGGACTATACCCCAGGGGAAGGACTGTTGCAGGAGCAGCAGGACAGTGTAAGGAGGAAGAAGGAGCAGAGAGGAGCAGCTGTGCACACACTCAACCCCCATTCTCCATCCATCTGTCCCATTTGGGTTAGGAGGAAGTAGAAAAGTTAGAAGATTTAAGAAAAAAAGATTGAAGTTGAACCTGAGGAGATCTGGACAGGGAGGTGCTTTGGTTTTGTCTTTCTTTCTCATTACCCTACTTTTCTTCTTTCTTTTTTTAATGGATAATAAATGAAATCAATCTTGTCCAAGTCCAGACTGTTTTGCATATGACAGTGGCTGCAAGGGGTCTCCCTGTCTTTTTCCATGAGCTTTCTCACATTTTCTCCTTCTGTCATGTTGAGGAGGGAGAGTAAGCAAGCAGGGTAGGTGTCTGGCAGCTGGTCAAGGTCAATTATTTAGTTGCAGTTATGATATTCCATGAACTACAGAATGATCCTGCAAATAACTCATTGCACATACAAAACAGAAGGAAAGATTACTCATTTAGTTGATAAAAAGTTCAAAATAAGCCAACAATACGTGCTAGCAGCCCAGAAGGGCCCTTGTACCCTGGGTTGCATCAAAGGAAGCGTGGCCAGCAGGTCAGGAGAAGTGATTCTCCCACTCCAGCAGCTGGTCTGTGGAAGGTGTACCTTCCCAAAGGAAAGGGGTTGCAATTAGATGATTTTTAGTGATCACTTCCAACCAAGACCCTTCTGTCTTTCTGTGATTTTTCTGAGCTGCCCAGTGTCTGGCAAACAATCAGAGCAGTAGGGTCTTTGTCACATTTTTAGAAATCTGACAATCGGCAAAAAATTGTGGTGTAAAAAGCACAGAGAAATGTAGCAAGAAATTACAAGGAATTTAGAGCTGGTCAGACTTTACCAGATAATAAAGGATTTTATTTAGAAAATAAGTTGATGTAAAATATCATCCCCAGTCATGGGCATGGGAGCTGCCAGCATCAGTGCTGTTCAGTGCCTCTCTCTTCCTGCTCTTTACATTCACAGCTGCAGTCAGATTCATCTGCTGGGGCACCCACCCTGCAGCACTGATGGATTTCCCTGGGGAGAACCAGAAATGGGCTGGCAAGTTTATAGGGGTCTGCATCTCTTGGTGATTGATTGAGAGACAGGAAGACTGATTCTGTGATCAGAGTTAGATTTTACTCATGTTTCTCAAAAGTCTATATACTATTTCAGACAAGTTCATAATTTCTATTACAATAATCATGTTAAAAATCACACAGAAAACTCATGCATTTTACAACTCTTTGCTTGCAGACGTTGATCGAATCTTCTCTCTTCCCATAAACAGGTTTAATCCCATCTTCTGTAATTTTCACAGTTCTGTTTGTTCCTGCCATGGCACCTTGGTTATCAAACCAGCTATGCTAATCAAGTCTGTTGGACTCTGTCTTGTGTATTCCCACATGCATCTGGTGGATGGACATGGGAGCTGTGGGATGCAGTATATCCTTGTTCCTGCACATTGATGCAAGGGTCCCTCTGTGAGTGTTCACAGAGTGTATCATAGTCCTCATGGCCCTGATAACGCTGAGCGGGAATGTTTGAGAAAGAGGTGGGGGTTCCTTGACCTTACAGAGTTCATTATTCAAATGATAACTTTATAATTACATAGTTTGCAGAAACTTTGGACTCAGTCCTAGTCACTCTTGGCATTTTTCCAGCAGGAGGATTTGTTGTAGTTGTACATTCCTTGTAGTTGTGGGTATGGTAAGAGCTTGTTGGTTATAACTGTGCTGTTTCTCTATTTTCTGATTTTCTGAGTGCAGCTTTAGCAAGAATGAGCTCCTTGAAAAGCTGCAGTTAGGTAGGGACATTCTTTTCACATTCTGCAGAGTCTATTCTTTGGTTCAGCTACTACAGGACATAGATTTAAAAATACAGTGACTGCAAAGCATCACTCCAAACAAACAAATGAAAGGATGGTTTAGCTCTGTGAAACTACTGTGCTTAGGACAAAAGAGCTATATATACAACGATATACATATATATATATACACAACAATAATACAAAACTGCAGGTGCTGAATCTACATTGTTCAGGTGAAATGCCAAAAGCCTTACAGCCATCCAGAGATGTCATTGAACTTGCTGAAGATGATGAAAAGATTTTCAGGCATTTCAGTATGAGGGGGATTAGTCTTGGCCATCTCAAATATGACAGGTAATTATCACACAGTGCAAAAGAATGAATTTGCAGTCTACTATCCTGTATCATTAAAAAATGCACTGTGCTTTGAAAATTGTAATTACTTATTTTATTTGTACTCATTTGAATAGCTGAGTATGCAGCAGTTACTGTAAGATTATTTAAATTGATGATTGCTTTCTTACTAACACTGAAGATCAGTGCAACTCCAGTATTCTGATGATCATGCTCTCTATGGAAATCTGTTTCAAATTAGCTTCCTTATTTCTTATACAAACACTGAAAAAATGAGATAGTCAAGCCTAGCATTCATATGCCTGTAAGAAGTGAGGGTTCCTCATTCAATCTGTTTGTTCTTTCTCGTGTGTGTCATGATATCATGTTTAATTTTAAGTTAATGACAAGATATTCCAGATTCACAAAGGGAATGAATGATGCTCTTGGAAAAATCTGGAGCCTGTGAGGGTAGAGACTATAGGCTGCTTCCTTTAAAGATGTGAGTAGGCATGCACTGGGTAAACCAGGGAAAAGGATGGCAAGTGAGGACTACAGAGTTGATTGCTTTACTGGGGAACTGAACCTTCCCCAACTGCAGGCTACTTTTATGATTCTAGACATTTTTTAACATTTAACTTGCTGTCTTGTCCAATAAGTGAGCCTCATGCTTTGAAAATTTAGGGCACTGATGTAATTTTTTTTAATAGAAATTGGCATATATTGTGTATTGGTAATTTTGGTTTTCATTTCTCTGCCTCTGCTTATAGAATGGGAATAATGATGCCACACAATGTCACATGACAATAGTCACATGGAGGTAACTATAACAATACTTTTGAATTACTTATTCTAGCTTATTCTGTTAATAGCAATTGTGAAAATGCAATTTCTTTTTAATCCAAAACATTATCTGTGGTGGGGAAATACTGAAAAATGTAAGTACATCTTCATATTATTAAAAACAATCACAATGCCTGTGCACTGAAAGAACAAATTAAAATTGCACAGAGATCCTCAATTCTGTCATCCTACCAAGTTCCAAATGTGAATTTAATTTTTTTTTCTTTTTTTATTTCTCTAATTCTAGACTTAGTATTTCACTTTCGTTCCTATTTCTCATTTAATCACTTGAAGCTCTGGAAAAGCAGATAGTAATAATCAGATGCTATGCTAGTAAGAGACACAAGTTTGGAAGCTGTTTTCTGATACCAAGATATGTTAACTCATGAAACCATAATGTTATTCTAAGATAATCAGATTCAAAATATTCTTGAAAAAGAAGTCATTTTTACATAATACTGCTAGTTTCCTCATCCTGAGTATTTAGCCAGAATTGGTGGTTATGAGTTACTCTTAGTAGAAGCAAAATTGGTTGGCAATGTGTTTTTGTTAATGTTCTCATCATTTGCAAACAAGCATCAACCCCAAATCTTTGCATTGAGGAAGAAGAAAGAAATAAAACTTAGTTATTCATTAATTTTGAGTTTTATTTTGGGCTATGCCACCCCCCAAGCCGCATTCATTTTTTGCTAGCTGCAGTCATGCACTAGAGCTGCAGTCATCCTTTGGCCTCTGTCAGCTTCTCTGTTCCACCAGATTGCTCCTTCTCCTGACAAACCACAGCTCCACCAATCTGGCTTCTCTTGATAGCACCCACATGAAGCCCTTCTGCTTGCTGCAGTCAGATTTTTGCATTCCAATAAATAAAAGTGATGACAGACAACCTGGTTTTGACTGAGAGTTGACAGGGATTGATCCCCACATTGCATAAATTAGCATAAGCTGTCTAAAATGTTTCAAAATGTAATACCCCAAGCTTGCATTTATCTTACAGTAAATGTAGAAATCATAATACCAAAAATAAACTTTATTAGCATGAAGGTTTCACTTTTATCACAGTCATTAGATCATAAAGACACCTCAGTTCCTAAATAACATTACTTTTAATTTGCAGTATTGCAGAAGTAACTGTTTTTAAAAGCCAGTCAAGTAAAAAAAAATCCACAGTGTTTAGCCAAGCAGCTATGTCTGAGATGAGAGATTCAATTAGAAAATGAATTATGCAGAGCTTGTTTATACTGATATTAAAAAAAAGGACTCAGTCCAATCTTGGAAGCCTGTGGCTTTTGTTAACATTCCTGTCAAGGCAACTTCAAGAATAAAGGCTTTGTCTAAAGCAAATAAACAAATCTTTTTCTAAGGAATTATTATCACACCTCAGGTAGTGGAGCTTGTAAGCCGTGATTCTGCATGCCAAGTGACTGGCTGGTAGAAAGACAGAAGTAGCCTTCAGAAACACTCTGCTGGGAGTGCTGCTTGGTTTTGAAATCAATTAAGGGACAGTAATTAAGGGCAAGATCAGGAAATTTGTTTCTTTAAGTACCTGAGAGGGTGAAATGGTATCAGAAGACATCCCTTTTTACTCTGCCAGTGAAATGATTACAGTCTCAGTATTTATTATCTCTTGAGAAAGTAATCAGCTCCATTCTAGCAGGGCAGAATTGGGGCCCCCTGCTAGTACACCTTCTGCAGCCACAGAAGGATATAGAACAAAAAGAAAAAAATGCCCTTTTCAAGTGTAACAGTGCAAATATTTTCTTGATTGTTACAAAATTTGGCTGGCCACTTGCACATTTCATCTCAGTCATTTTAGTCTCCTAACCAAAGTGCCTGTTGTTTAGGGTTTTATTTTACAGCAAGAGGGAGCAATGTCTTTAAAAGAGGGATTCAGCCAAACCAACTGCAAGTGCCTACTTCTATTTATTGATTCAAGAGCGTTGGTTGGACAATTCAGTAAAGGGTCCAAAGCATTTTTTGAACATGTTTATTATTTCAAGAAGTGTCATACGGCTGATGGAACTTCATATTATTCACACAGATACATGAGTACTTTGTGAGTACATTGAGCCCTCAAATAATTAGACCACACCTCTTAGTATTTTGCACAGTAGCACTTTTCCAGGGGTCTAGGACAGCCTATTCTTGGTCCTGATGCAATACTACAAACAAAAATTATTACGTTATCTTATGTTCATATTACATAAGACAGATTGACTGTAGCTTTGCTATTCTATGCTATTTCATCCACTCCCATAGTATTAAGCATTGTTCTTTAAGATGATGCAAACTGTGTTAGTTACGTTGCCTAGCAAGTCATATACCCAGAAATTGCAGATGCATGTAGAATACTGACATTTTGCTTTAAACTAAAGACAGAAACTGCTGTGTAAGATTATTTATCTAAAATATAATCCAGTGTAATGCATTGTACTGAACATTTAGAAAGTGTCTTGATATTTCCTGGCTGTCTGTATGGGACCAAATGCACCACTGGTACAAGAAGGTTCAACTCTGCTTCATAGACATTCCAGTCATTTGCTTGCAGAATAGTAAATGTAGTCAAGGAATTTCAAAGGGGTAAGAGACCATCAGCAAAGCAGGACATGAAAACATATTAATTCATAGCCCTATTATAGATGAAAAATTGACTGTTTTCCACAATACAGTTATGACACTCCATGATATGTTTATAACTTACTGTGCATAAAAATTGCCACTAAGAAGTCTTTCTTTGTCACAGTGGACACGGAAAGAACCACACAAGGACACGCTGGTGAGCGAAGCAGGAAAAAAGGACAAGTTTATTTACAAAACTCAGTTTTATACATTTCCTATGGGGCTTGTGGATTGGAGGATGGAATTCCACCTCTCAATCCACATTGGTCAAGCCAGCTGTCAATCACCTTTCTCCTCCCACCTAGAAATATGTAAACCATGAAAGACAGTTAGCAAAACATGGCCATTGTTTATAGTAGAAAGTGTGATAAGGTAAAAATTCTGACTCCAATATAGAGAATATTACAGAAGGCTTAGAAAAGTCTTCAAAACCAGGGTGACGTTTCTTCATTTGTATTATTGTTCAATATGATCTCAAATGCCATAATATATCCCTCTATTTTAAGGCACAAATACAAGTGCAGAGATTCTTGCTGTGGAAATGAGGTCTTCTTTATTCTGAACTTTTTGTTATTTTGTTATTTTTGTTATTTTTCACCTATGACTGTGTGACAGAGAAACCTTTTGCACACCTGGAGATTTGCTTATTGTTCACCATGGCTCTCTTGGCAGGCTAACAGCTTACTCTAACTAAGATAGTAAGAAGAAATAGGAGGCAACACTGTAGTTACAGTAGATCAGGGCATCTACACAGAACTTCATATCAACATTGCTGTGAAACAAGAGGGGCAGGCCACAATCTAAAACTTTCTGTGGTGTCTGTATATGGAGGAACACAAAGAGAACACACTTATCCTAAAGCAATCCCAACTAATCCAAAGAGCAATGGAGAGATGGACAAATTGACTGCCAATTCATATAGGCTGCTCTGTGACTGTGGCCATCATCAGTGACATGCTAAAAAGTCAAGAGCAAGGCAGAATTGATTGCTTGGTCCTTTCCAGTACATTGACAGGTATAGGTCTAATAAAAGTGTCACATAAAAGCATCTCATACACCATTAATTTTTGGGTCTCTTCTTGGGGAATTAAATTAGGCAACTAGCTGTTAAAAATCACTATGGCTCAGAAAGTGCTAATAAAATATATACTAATCTATAATAATACTAATCTATAACACCTGTAGAAACAGGAATGGATAAGGCAGTGCAACTTCAAGAGTGCAGTTAAATATCTCTTTGTTATCTGAATCTCTTGCTCATCAGAGCCAAGTAAGGCTCATCGTGACTGAAAGAGGTTGATAATACAGTCTACTGAAATTAGCTCTGCAAAATAAGTTAGGTGGATTTCATCCAGCTTCCAAGAGAGATATGTCTTCATCCCAAAATAAATCATCACTGCTTCTGCCACTAACAGGCATCTGTGCTGGTATTTTAACCAAAGAGCTGAAGGCACTGCCAGCAGATCAGGAATGGAATTCTTTACTGCTCCTTAGGGCTGTCATTTGGGACAGGCAGGAGACACGTGCAGTAGCAGGGAGCAAAGAGTGCCTTCATGTACTGCCTGAGAGCCTGCAGACCCACCAACTCCACCTTAGGGCTGTGTGGCCATCATCTCTCCTTCAACAGCTTTCATCTCTCAATTACTTTAAGCATTGTGTGTGTGTGTTTGCCTCGTGCTTTTTGAAGTACCAAAGCATCCCTTCCATTTTTCTTTCAAATGGATTAAAAAATGAGGTGAGCCTGCTAAATTACTTACCAGCACATATGAAATGTTATTCTTGCTTCCACAATAGTCACTGGGCACAAAGCCAGGCTCCTGAGACTTGTTTCAGGAACGGTTGACTTCCATCTGGGGTGAACAGAGGTCTTCAAATTGCAGACCTGTTGGTGTGATATGTTTTGTAGATTTATTTTCTGCATGTATTATTTTAAGAAAGAATGTATATTCTTAAGAAAGAATAAGAGAGAGTATAAATTGCTTAGTATATTCTAGGTATGTATGCAGGAACCTTATTCTACTATTTAAATACAACAATACCAAGCATGTAATGCTCTCAATATTTATGATCAGTGTATTGTTCATCTACTTTATATGCTTTTGAAATTTCATTCAAGATGACCACAGTCTTTTTAATCAGATTTTAAAGTGGTATTTCTGCCCTTGCTATGAAAATTCACATGATCTCTAATTCAAGGGATTGAATATACCAAACAGAAAATTATTACCTCTGTCCTCAGAAACAACAAGAGATAGATTTGTGTTAGCTGTCTCTGAGAAGCAGTCTCTGCCAAGTTTCCTCCTCAGTGCTTAGAGCATTCCTGTCTCCAAACCTAGGGGTTATTAGGCCTTGTTACAATCAAAATTTAAATGCTCCTGTATGTTGCAGTAAAATATGGATAGAGAAGTGCAGTGTACAACAAATACATAATAAAAAAGAGCTGAAGGTTCTTAGGCAATTTATTTGATTTATCATAAATCTTATTATTTCCATGGAAAAAATAGCACTTTAATACAAGAACTAGAGGAATAATTCTTAATTTCCCATGGTTCATCAGTTGTCAGGGTAAATTTCCTACAGAGACTTTGATCAGCACCAGCTTTGAACTCTCAGAAGCAAAATAACTGAGATGTTTCCTAGTGTTATAGCATTACTGCAAAAAAATTTATACCGAGGCCATGTACAGAGGACAAAAGTTTTGGTATCTTTGTGAGGTTCTCCATCTTTTCACCCATTTGCCTTTAGACCACTATGTTTCAAAAATAGTCTGCTTTACAAACACAAGGAGTGTTTTACATACAATCTGAAAGAAAAGAAAAAAAAAGAAAGAAAACAAAAACAAAAACAACAAAAACAAACAAACAAACAAAAAAAACCCCTGACCATACCAGTCTGTAAATTAAATGCACTTATTTTAATGAGTCTACAAACCTTTGTCCCCACACACAAAATATGCATTCAAATAAATATAAAAAAATCAAAATCTTGTCTCAGAGATAAAAAATTATGTGACAGCTTTATAATATTTCTTTAATCCATATCCTCATCCTTATTTTTGTACTATCAGCCTTGTGTTCTGAAAAACAGGTTTCATTTTCCCAGATGCTTGTCAAGTATATCATTTCCATTAGTTAAATATTTAATAAGAAATGTTAAGGTTACAGTATTAAATGCTGTAACCTGCTACCACCGTATTGTTATTCCTTTCATCAAGCAACAGTTGCAAAAATTAATTAGATACCTCTTTTTTCAAGGTCTTAGATTGAAGATCTAAAAGGCACAGTATGATTGGGACTAATTAATTTTTTAATCTGTAGTTTAAGTGAAAACTGAGACAGGTATCTCACACAGGCTTATGTTTACATCACAATAATCATCAGGGCTAACAGTTTCAGCTTGGCCTAGGCTGAGGATCAGAGCTTACAAGCTCTACATCCTGACTGGAGTACTTTAGCAATACAAAGTGGAAAAGCCTGTATCTGTATTGACTTTCATGCCTGAAGCCACTGCAGTTAAGGTTGAATTGATAATGCTTCACAGTTTTCTTTACCAGTCTAGTGAGAAAAATCACATGGTATTTCCTGGTATTGCAACAGCTATGTCTTGCAACAGAAGTTATCTGCAAGTACAAGTGCATGTCTGTAAAAAGGAAGAAGTAAGAAGCAGTAATTATATTTGTTTCTCATAAGACCCTCTGATGGACATTCTACAAGGACAAGTAGTGATAGAGGTAGAGAGAGTGGCTTTACACCAAAAAAGGGTAGGTTTAGATTAGATATTAGGAAGAATTCCATTACTCTGAGGGTGGTGAGATACTGGAACAGATTGTCCAGACAGTCCCTGCAAGTGGTCAAGGCCATGTTGAACAGGGCTTGGAGCCATGTGGTGTAGTGGAGGGTGCCCCTGCCAATGATAGGGGGCTTAGAAGTGGATGAACTTGAAAGATGCCTTTAAATCCAAACTATTCTATGATTCTACTATTGCTCAGCTTACCCAAAACTAGCCCTTCTACACTGTGGAAATTATCACAGAAGAAATATACTGTACCACACTCATGTGTGCAGCCTGTTCAAACTCAGGAAGCTCTGGGCAGGTTTGGTGGTTTGCTTGCATATGAAGAAAACAAAGTTTTTAGCAGCTTCTGCATCACTAGCTGTTTCTTCATTTCTTTCATCATTGAAGCCTAAAGTTTTGGTTTTGTCTGATATACAGGTTTACTTGCTTTGTGCTGTGTGAGAGCTCTCAAACCACTGGGATAAAATCGCAGCATTGTGCCCTTATAGGAAGTTGGGAAAGTTTCTCACACACTGGCTATCAAGCATGTAAGGCAGATAACCACAGTGATGTCTCTTCATATGGCACATTTTCTATTCTGATCATGTGGCAAATGCCCATCTTGGTCACACAGGTTTGAGAGGGGGTCATGCTGTACTACCTCAGGCCTTAAAGATGTAACAATTCATGAATAGCAATTTATTCTGAATTGTGATTGTGTATGAGACTGACATGAGAACACTTGTTTTATTCCTTAGTGATAAGCACCCTGGCTCTCTGATTTCAAAGTATCTTGCAGCCTTTGGGAAAGGATCCACACTGCCTGAAACCAGTGGTGCTGCAGGCATTTGTTGGGCAGCATGTCATTCTGCTGCTGAACTCCACAAAGTCAGAGGAAGACTGCCATCTTTTCAACCCTGCCTCTGCCCCTGCAGTCTTCTTTCAGACTGACATGGATCATAGGTGTTTGCATATGTGTGGATCCTGATGTACCCCAGACACAACAGAGCTTGTGCATGTGCAGACTGAACTTCAATGCATGTGCTGCAAAACCAGTGTTCAAAATGAGTCTTGCCTCCAGTGCATGCACAGATCAGTTGCATAGTGGATCCCATGTGCTATAAACCTCTCAGGCTGTGCCTACACACTATAGCACCAGTAAGTGCTAGAAAAGTGGCTGTATGTCCTGGATTTTTGGACATGCAGACACTGAGATACTTAGAAATCCTTGACAAATGGCAAAATCTCCAGTAGTTCAGAAGGTGATTCATGAAAGCAGTAAATGCTAAACTTGGTAAAGCAAGAGTGTGCAATGTCTAGCAGAGCTGTGCTGCAGACTAGTTTTTCATTGTGGTCCCAATGCAAGCTCAATCATAATGCCAGCCTGCAGTGTAATCAGGGAATGATGACCATGACATTACAATGAAACCAATTTAGTGTCTTAGATAATTTCAGAGAGCTTGGAAGCTGTTTAAACATTGTATACACTAAAGGATACACAATTTATACACTGAGGATGGGAAGTCTGAGGAGATATCTCGGACTGGGAGCCCATGTAAGAAATGATGAGGATAGGTGGAAATTAACTTCCACTGATATCTCTGACTCATCTTGGTGGGGTTCTCCACTCTGCCAAATTACCTGAACTTATCTTTATATCTATTAAATGCCTTTTCTGCTGTGTTTTTCTGACTGACCAGGTAGTCAATTGAGTAAAGCAGTTGACTCAGGAAAAATAACTCCCTGTCTTGCTCTTGAACCCAATATTTCCTTGTGTACCCTGGAGAAATTTTATGTTCTCAGACTGAAGAATCCTATCCAAGATCAAGAAAAGTCACCAGTGCACTGCAACATACAGAGAAATGAAATCTGTGGAAGCAAGCCAAGACAAATAGTAGCAGGAGCCTAAAGATACATAAATTTCAGACTGAGTCAAAACCACACAGATTTTGCTTAACAAAAAACTTGGAGTTTTATTTAAAAGCAGCCTGTTTAATACAAAATGTTGCAACAGAGTACATGAAAATGTATCCACAGAGGCACTGATTCAGCTTAGTTTGAAGTCAATGAGAGGAATACTGGGGACCCAGTATTTTGGAAAGAAAATCAAGAAATAAGATCACCCTTGAGGCAAGAAACTTGAGTGTAGGTTAGCCTAAGAATGCTGGAACCGAGAAAAAAGCCTCAGTTTTGAGGTAGGCTAAGATACCAGCCTTTCATCTCTTACCAGTCACTCTGTGTTTTTCTTCTATGGCATAGTAGATTTTATCCCTTAGCATGACTGGATGTTTGACTAAGCAAAAAATAAAGTTTAATCAGCACATAACAGATAATTTGACATTAGATACAACTCAGCCAGCAGCTCTTGCTCACATCTGTCAAATCTTTGCCTCATGTGGTTCATAAAGTCATGTCCATACAAGGTGTTGCCCAATAAAGGCAATGGGAAGTTTGCCATGATTTCAAAGGAGTCAGGATCTCCCCCATATTCATCACATGGCAGTATATTCAGCATGACAGCAAAAGTGAGGATACTTTAAAACTCATTTAATATGTGCAAGGAGTATTAGGGAACTAATCAATGGTGAATCCACTCGATGCCTTCTCTTTGCCAACACACATCAATCCTTCAAAAGGCACACTCTTTTGCATAGTTTGGTTTCTAAAATGCTCATACTTCTCTATTTTAATCGAGTGAGAGCAAAATTAGCACTGTTTTACAATCTCTTAAATGGGCAGATTAAAACAATATGCTTGAATGCTATTCCACTGAAATTGATACAAAAACTTTCTGGAATGTTGCATAACACCAGGACTTCATGTTGCCTCAGAGGCAGTATCTGAACATACTGTGTCTATCAGTTGTGACTGCTGACTGGAAGACAGTCAGACTTTTTATTACTTTCAGCAAATATTTACATTCTACAAATGCGTAAGAGCCATTGTAACTTCCCTTGGGAATCTAAAACCAGTGTTTTTCTTAATACATAGGTCAATGGTCCCTTTAGCTCTGTATTTGACAATGGCTAATACTACATATTTGTGGGAAAAAAAAGTCAGGAAAAGCCATGAATGGAACATTTTTTTTTCCCATGGTATATCCCACCATAATATCCTGGTTATTTGCAATAAAGAAACTTCCAGGGTCTTGGTTTCAGTTAGACAATTCTGTTGAATGTTAATCAAATAAAATCTTAGAAAATACAGTTTGAATGGAATCATAGAAATGTGGAGTTTGAGGGGTCCATTTCATGCAAAGAAGGACTATGGCTTGTCTTACCTTTAAACCTCCCTCATTATACAGGTTAAATCAGGAATTTTATTATTCTTTTGGGTTTTCTTCAGGCTGGACAAACTCCCTGACATGCTCCTACTCATCACCATGTTAGTGGCTCATACTCAACTTCACATCCACTGTGACCTCCACCATGAGCCCTTCTCATCAGTGCTGCTACTCAGCCAGTTAATTCCCAGTGTATGGGGTTATAATCCTGCTCCAGGTGCAGAACTTTGCACCTCTGCTCTTACAACTGTATGAAATTTCTGTTAGCCCAATCATCAGGTTTCCAAAAGTCATCCTTCACTGAAGCTCTACTCTTTGGTGGGCCACCCATTAACCTGATTTAGTGGATTGTTAATAGTTTTCATCACATTTAGTAATTCTAATTTGACATTGTGCATCACAAAAGGGATATTGGAGCTTTTCCCAAAACATTTTAGTGTGAGAATACCAAGCAACAGTGAAGCACATGAAGAGCAAATAGCCTTATTTTGAAAAAATTCTGGTGTGGCTTTGAAGTCACTGCCATCTCCATAGCTGTTTTCTACTCTCCTGTTTGTGTAGATCACCAAGGCAAAGTAGCAACAGTACACAGGTCATGTTGCCACGTGTGAGGCTAAGTTTGAGACAGGAGCAACTGCATCCCATAGGATTGGAAAAGGAACAGACACATGCTCTGTGAGCTGAGCTGCAAGGGCTGTAAATCCCTTGACTGCAAGATTAGCATGTGAGAAGTGAAAAGTAAAAAGAACAGGCACGGAAGTTGTTATTTTCTTTGGCTGAAGACAGAATTGGAAGATCATCTAAGGCACAAAAGAAGGCACTTAATTTTAACTACAGCTCTTAGTAGAATATGATGCACTTTTAAATAGTAAAACTGACTATATTAATATGTTTTGTGGTTTTTTTTTAAAGTAACATTTCTATATCAGTTATTTTGCTTCTAAAATGGAATACCATGTATTAGGACTTCAAAGATATATTGAAAGAAGCAGTCAGTTAAGTACTGTAAAGAAAGCATTAGCAACAGCAGTGCTATATGCCCACATCAACATGGGCACTAGTGCCTTGTCTTATGTTAAGGTGTGGCCTTTGTCATTTGCATGGCTGTGCATAGTCAGCCTGCTAGAACTCCATTAATATCTGTGTAATTTTATACAACAGCTTGTAATAAATAGATATGCACATGCTTACAGGATTAGGCTCTGATCTGGAATAAAGACTCATTAGAGCATCTGGAAAAAATGCAATTTTTTTTTTAATATACAATAGAAGATTTTAATATTTCAAAATTTGGAATGAAACCAAGGAATGCTGAGTCTTTTCATGGCATGGTGCCTCAATTCTGGGGAAGCCTGTTAGCCTCGCCCCCACATGTCTGGGTAATTGGGATTGCCAAGAAGCCACAAAGTGCAGGGTCCCTCCTCCCCAGCTCTCAGCACTCTGCCAAACCAGGGCAAAGCAGCCTGTAAGCTCAAGATCTCCTAGAACCAGCCAAACGGCTGCTAAGAACTGGCAGGCTCATTTGTCTTGGAAACCTGCCTAGATTCCATTGGAAATTGGTCAAAAATGGAAATTATTTTTTTGGAGCATTTTGATTTCAATGAATGGCATACTCTAATGAAGAAATGTTTAATCAGAAATTTTCTACCCAGATTGTTCTCTGTTGGAAGTAGATAAAGCTATTTTCATGGGGCTTTTTTTTTTTAATTTATTTTTTTATTTGCCAGGTATTTTTCCACTCCCACATGGTTTGGTAGGATCAGGTTAATGAGAGAAGCACTCTGAGTTTTTTTTCCAGGAACTCCTCCCTCTAGCTGAAATCCAAGTTCCAGCTCCATCATTCAGGCTTCAATAGGGAAATTGTTATCAAGTGAAGCTGATACCAGAAGATAATTAAGTGCTCTCTACTTCCATAATTCTTAAATGTTCATAAATGCTCTTAAGTTCAGAACAATTAATTGAACTAGAAGCCTGCCTCTGATTAGAGACAGGCATTAATACCAGATTAGTCCTAAATACAGGAAAGGGATATTACCTATGGAAATCCTGGTATATCTTTCTGTAAGCAGTTCTTATTCACTTAGCTTCTAAAAGTGCTACAAGAAATAAAATCTTGTAACCCCAAAAGTAGGTAGGATTTTCTGGTTATTTCACTTGTAAAATGGTAGTAAGTAAAAAAACACTGTGACTGTAAATGTATTTCATTGGTAGGTGGGCAAATGTCAGATTAATGTCATTTGTTTCTGTGAAATCAATGAGAACTCTGTTAATGAAGAAGAAGTGTTTCTTCAAACACTACAAACACTAAGCATCTTTCCTCAGTTAATCATCAAAGGCCTTATCATGCTAAAGAAAAATAAAATTATTTACGTGAGTGATCTAACCAAGTCAACAGGCCATGCAGAGGAGAAATGTGGTAACTCTAACACAGTTGGAGGGTTGTGGACTCTGTCTTTTTTGAGATTTTCAGGTAATCTTGGCACACAAGACCTGAAGAAAACTTCCATGACACGGGTGCAATACTGCTGAAAGGAAAATGCACTCAGCTGTGTAATGCCAAAATCCCTGTGCTACTCCCAGTGGTCTATCCTGTCCTGGTTGTGTTAAAGAACACTGCTCCCACTGGCACTCCAGGTGATGGAGTATTGCATTCCTAAATAAGCAGCAATCTGTAAGAGCCTGTGAGGGTTTTAGAGGACAGGAATATCTTCAAAAAAGAGCTTGACAGAAAGCAGAAATGATGTAAAAAAGGCTACAAGTTAGAGTTCAAAAAAACAGCTGCATAAATACAGGACTGGAAACTCTCAGCAGGGTGGCAGATCCACAGATGAGGATGTAGGGGTCATACACAGGCACACCCAAGCATCAGTACATGAAATTGCTGAGGCAAAAATGGAAGAAAACGTCATGTAAGAGTACTGTGTGCCATAATTTTGTGTTGGTGCTGCCTAAAAAGGAAAGGTGTATTAAGGTTTGGCGACCATGTTTCAAAGAAATTGTAATCCAGAGAAGGAGAATGAAAGTCTGTAAAACATGTTCTGTGAGTAAGGATTAGAGGGAGTGTGACTGTTGTGTTTAGGGAAGGCTGAGAGAAAACAGAAGAAAAAGTCTCCAAACAAGAATAGCACAAACAAGAATAGCACAGGCAAAGCAAATATGTGGTTCTGTGTACGTCACCACTGCAGATGAGAGGATGAAATGAGCATGCAGTAAAACAAGGAAGGTTTAGGTTGGACATTAGGATCACAAACATAGATAGGCAGTGGCACTGATGATTTACAGAGACCAGACTCTGCCTCACTAGATGGATGTGAAGGAAAGTTTCATGATTCTGATAGGAAGCTGAAAGATGAATTAGGAGACCACCAGAGGCCCCTTTCAGCTTCTTCCTGACTTCTACCAAAACTACGTGTATCTTTATCTGATCAACCAGCCAGTTCTAGCAAACTCTAAAAGGAACAGCTTGAGGGATAATTTAAACCATTTGACTCAAACATCTTCAGTGAATTTGGAGACAGAAATACAGTGCTTCAAGAAGGAAAGTACATTAAAGGATACTTTGTAACTCAAATCTGTTACAGTAACAATTCTGTCTAGTCTAAGTGGAGCGACTTTAATTTCCATATATCCTGTCTAGAAACTACCTGTGCAACAGCAGAACATACTTTCACTCCTGCAGTATTTTCCTTTCCTCTTCCTTTATGCTCTGTTTGCAAGATAAAAGCCGGATTGCAAGAAATAAAAGTTTAGAATTCAAGTCTTGCCTAGATTATTTTTAAGTAGTTACTAGATTTTCCTTTTGACAAGATTTTTTGCTGAAAATAAATAATAAAAAAAAAAAAAAGAGAGAACACCTCCAAAAAAACCCCAACCAACCAAAAAACCCTACCCCACAAACCAATGAGCAAAGAAGAGAAAGAAAGACCACATTCAGGCAAATACAAATGCCAACCAACCAAAATTGCTGTCTGTTTTAAGAGTGTTGTTAGAAGGGACTGTTAGCACTTTGTTTCAGAAGTGCAAGACATTTTGTGCACATACACTTCAAGACACATGTGCAGTGTCACATTCTGTAGAACTAGTGTGGTTTTCTGCAAAGACACAGGGTCAAAAGACAGGCCATGGCCTGCTGTGCACACCTGATGGAAGAAGTTCGTGCTTTGGAGAATTTGCCTTCCTCTGGGTGTTGTGCATCTCTGCATTTTTAGCACAATGGATCTAGGAGATTTTTCTGTCTGGACAATCTAGTATCCAACTTGAAACTTGAACACAAGCTTAACAAACTGGATAAATGGGCTCAGCAAAAACAGAGCACAAAACACCACAGCACCAAAAGGTGCCTGCCTTGGAATAACTTACAAGCTGCATCTTGTACCTCATGAGCTCTTTCTTTCCTCTGATGTTTATACAGCACATTGCTGCAAAACAAAGCAAACATTCTTTCACTGCAATTATTTGAACTAAAATGTAAGTTATCTGGAGTTGTATCATATGGAATATATGTTTTTAAAATTCAGTAAAAGTCATACTGTTCTTTTGTCAGAAAATCCATGGTAGTAGGCTTGTACAGTATTGAAGCCAGCAGCACGAGAAAGTTAAAAGTGCTGATGTATAAGGAGGGGGTGTTGTGCTGCAAAAAGGAGCTGTCAGTTCTTACAGGGTACTGTGCTTAATGAGACTATTATTAAAATTGGCTGGTTCTTATACCGTGCCACTTTGGCTATTGAGATAAGCCCACTTCAAAGACACCTGAGTTTAAGTGACCATATCAGCTCTGTAGTAGAAGGAAGCAACCAATGAGAAATATTTTTTCGTCCTAAACTGCTGAGCTCAGAAAACCACCATGCCTGTGGTGAATAGAAAACCTCCAGAACATTTGTTTTATTGCTCAGAAAGGCTGAGCCCATGTCCCAGCCAGAAGAGCCTTTGAGACAGGAGCTGGTTAGCTGCAGGAGAAGCCAGAGTCTGCTTGCATTTCCCTATGAACATTTTTGTGCTGCCTTGAGATGCTCAGCAATACCATTGCTACATAGATACATGGAGGCATAACAGCAGTGTGAAGATAGCAAGTGAACAGTATCAGAGGGGTATGTGGGTTAAATGAGGAGCCAGCAACTTCCAAGTCATCCCAGAAGTTCTCATGTTTCTGGTTTTTTGCCCACAGTTGCAAAGCAATGCTTTCTAACCTCAGCATCCAAACTGCCATAGCTTCAGTATTTTGGTCTCAGAGTACTGTATCTTCTGGCCTTGAAGTGATCATTTTTGCTGTGTAATCTTATGGCTGGTGAGCCCTCAGCTCTGCTGCATCACCATCTTTCTGTTCCTGGAGTTTCCACAGTTACCAGGGATCCTTTCATTAGATTTGAGCTGCCTGTACTGGCTCAAACCTAGTCGGGTCTCTAGATAAATCCCTTTGACCTTAAACCTCCTGCATTTTGGTCTGCTGCACCCAAAGTGCAGTGTTTGCTGTCCAAGTTCTGTTTTTCACTTCCAAGGACATTCAGATGCCTCCAGTACCAGCTGTGTAACTCTATGGTTAGAGTTTGAATCCCCTTTTCAGGGCTGTGCCTATCAATCTAGCTAAGGATGCAATTTCTTTTCTGTGGTCTACCCAAACATGACAGTAGGGATGGAGTGATCACCACATCCTCTGCACTTTATATCTTACTAATCACTTGAAGATTAGGTGGATGGGGTTCGATCATTCCATCCTGGTGAAAAATGTGTGAGCTGGCAGAATCCTTAATTATACAGGCTGCCTGCTATTTCTGGATACACAGGATTTAATATTTTTTTTATTATGGTAGCACCTAAGGACCTAACTGAGTACAGTCTCTACCCTGCAGATATTTGCTGAGCTGCTCAGTCTTTCTGCTCTATCACAGAAGATGGAATTCTTTCCTTTCCACTGGAAAAACGCAGACATGATAACTAGTGACAATGGTTTATATGTTGGTAAGACAGGAGAGTGGTTATCTCGATAAAGCACTAAGGTGTGGGTGGACACAGAGAAGTGACTGTCCATCAGTTCCTCTCTCATCATTTGTGATGTGTTGTGAAAAACAGAGCACATTCCTCACACATTCACACAGGTTGGGGGAAAGAAGGCTGGAAACTTGTGGCTTCTAGCAACAGGAGGAAGGAAACTTGTGGTTTCTAGCAACATTCTAGAAACTTTCCTACTCCTATCTGCAGTTCTGCACCTACAAAATACTGAGTGCTCTGGCAACAAGGTCCAGCAGCTTGGTCCAGGAAAACAGTTGCACAAGATAAGCCTGAACTTGCAACAACACCAGGTGCAACCTGCAAGTGAGAGCAGGGGCAGACTCCCTGGTACGGGGAAGAAGGTCCCCACAGGCTGACCTCACCTGTTGGCAAAGGGCGTTTTCTTCTTGCTGGGGCTTGTATCTCAGACACTGAAGAAAGACTTGTGGGGCCTTAGACTATTATCCTTTGCTACTCTTCCACATGGGCAGCAATGAAGAAGCTACTCTTCCACATGGGCCACGGGAAGCTGTGAACATGTTAGGCATAACTCTATGGCTCTGGTAGCGAGGGTCAGGGACAAGGTGGGCCTCGTGATTTTCTGGTTGATCCTGCCAAAGAAAGGAAAGACTGGTCTTGAGGAGGAGTAGACAGACACTGCAGATTATCAACTGGCATCATGCAGCTGGAATCAACAACAGGGATCTGGTTATCATGGTTATAAGATCCTATCTAAGTGTCAACTACTGCTAGGAACAAATGGTGTACCTGAGGAAGGGGAGCTAAAGCAGCTCTGCAGGGTGACTGGCAAGCATGGCAAGGAGAGCTGGAAGGTAGGAATGCCAAAACAACAGGGAGGGAGCTGATGGCCTGTCATCATGTAAGGAAGGGGTGTGGGATGAGTGCAATAAACAGGGTGAAAGAGGTCAGCTTAAGGGAATACACAGCAATAAAAGGGTGCCAACAGTATGGCATTATGGAAAAAGCTCATATTTTTTTCTGGGTCATTAACTCAGCCTGGTGTCTTATCTGGCATGCTTGTACATGAATGCATAAGCATGGAAAATCAATAGGGGGAATTAGAGGTCTGAATGCAGTTGCAGAGTTACAATATCTCATTGGGATCACCATGATGTCATGTCATAGTTCACACATGGGGGTGGGGCAAGCAATGGATCCTGGCAGTTTAGAGAGGACTGGGAGGGAGGGGAGGGACTGACTTTTTTTAGAGAGCAGCAGTGATTCATGGAGCTCTGCCTTGGAAAAAAGGTAGGATCTGGTTGAGAGCCTGTGGATTGAGAAAAATATCTTGCTGAAATGAAACATTAATAACCTTGGAAGCAAACTCCATATGTTTTCTATGACAAACAGTTACATTTGGAGGAGGTTTATTGTGTGGAAGAATTCTCATACTGTCACAAGATGTTCAGAGTGGCGCTCGTGACCTTTTACAATGCAGCTCATGAACAATACAGTCTGTAGCGTGTCTTTCTCAGGACATCTACAGCTTCCAGCTGGTGATGCTTGTTCTTGATGTCCATTAGTACAACCTCTGCTGGAAATGCTCCTCAGATGCTTCTCATCTAAAACTGGAGCACTGATTTTAGTTCTATACCCACTGTTACCCCCAGACATCTCATATCAGACCTGCTATTTTGGCTGCTTCAAAATTAACTTCAAAATTAGCAAGAGGGTAAAGTCACAAAAATATATACTGGATGTATATATTTTAAATTTTACCACATCATTGGACAAGCACTAGACAATACATTTTCTTTCAGACACACATGCATGCTGTTTATATAAAACTTGATAACACCAGACAGAAAGTCAACAGGACGTCATTTTAAGGAAGATTTTTTCATACATGTTCTCACGTGTTTGGAGGAGGCAGGAGAGGAGAGAAATGAGCTTCATGCTATATTTACACATTTTAGTTTCTATTTATAGTTAAAAGACTCACAACTTGGGGAAAATAATATTTTCCAATTTCTTCAAGGCAAACTGTCTGTTGTATTCTCTACAGAACTTTCTTGTCTTTTATTTCTTTCTTTTTTTCCTGTCTATAATATTTAAAAGAGGGCTTAGGGTTGCATCTTATTTATCACAGCACTGTAATACTGGTGCCATCAAATGTCAAGTGTTTCCTATGACTTTGCTATTGTGTTGAGAAAAGTAATTTCTATGCCACAGATATTCCAAATTTTGGAGAGCTGGGTCTCCACCAGTAATCTGAGTCTGGCTCATTCAAAGTGCCATGGAAAGATTTGCTGGGGCAGAAGTTTTAGCATTAGTTTATTGCATATGAACATGAAGGCTTACAGGGAAATAGTACCTTTAAAAGTCACCAGAAATACCAGAACTGAGAATCAAGACTGGGGACAAATTAGGAGAACATCACTTGCCAGAGGCAGTAATCAATAGAACAAAGGTAAAGCATCTGAAAGGGTTTGCTTCTGTATTTTACTTTATTTTCATTTATCCCTATTATACTAGGAAGCTAAATGAGGCTTGAAGTACATCTATTTTTCCTGTAACTACATGAAGGAAATGTTTTGATTCTCAATAAAACCCAAAATCATAGTACAGTGCTATGATTTCACTTAGTAGAAAGATGCACTTATGAGAAGAAGTTCAGGTTAAATGCTAGAGACACTAGCAAAGAAATTTGTCAAAGATGTAAATAACATCAACAAGGTCATTTCTGTTCAGGCCCAATGCACCCAAATTCTTAAGATACTTTGGTTTCTGATGTTTGCAAAATAAATAGGTATAGTGTATGTTTTTCCTAGCCAGTTATTTTGTTGATTTATCTTTCAATAAACATTTTGTAATTAAAATTTTGTAAGTTTAGAACATATTAGGTCATGATGAAACATTTAGAATACATGTGGCTATGAAACACATTCTGGTTCATGACAAACTTAATCTACAGAAGAAAAAATGGTCAGTTCATCACAGATAATAATAAAAAGCAAACTCCTGTAGGTATAGATATGCATACTTTTTATGGAAGACCTCTACTTAATTTCAAATTTAATATATGAAAAAATGGACAAGTACAAGTCAAAATAGAAAAGAAAAAGGAAAAGTGCTTCTTGTGGCACTGGGAGGGCTGGCATACCCCTTCTTCTTTGGTTCTGCCAGCTGCCACGCTTCCAGGGAAGTGTGACTCTACACCCTCTGTATGGTGTGGCACCTTTTCAGCCAAGTAAATAAACAACAGGATTCAATTGCAGCTGTTCTCAAGTCTAACTTATTTCTTTGACTTTGATACAGATGTATTCTGAGGGATTGTTTATTGTGCAGATAATATTATTTCTTCTTTAAATAATTTGATATTGCTACTTATGTAATCTATTTAAAATGTTTGTTTCAATTGCAAACATTTGCTTATCAAAGGAGTCAGCCTCTGTTAGCATACCGACCTTTATCATCTGTTACTGTAGACAGTGCCACCTAAGTAGCAATCAGGGGAACATGGTTAAATTTAATAGATTAAGCACTAACTGTCAAACTATTATATATCTATCTCATAATTGAGAACTAAAAGCTATAAATACCTTCTTTTTGGTCTAGTGCTCCCACTGGGTACTCCTTTGCTTATTTTGAGATTAGAGTATACCAGAAACTTCATTGTGTTGTGAAAATTCACTAAAGAAATTACTTGATTGATGTTCAAATAACCATCTCATACCAAGGACCAGTTGGTCTCAAAGCATGCTATTTTAAAACCAATAAAAGAAATATCTATTGCCCAGAAGTCATTAAAATAAGAAAAGAAACTTCCTTTTGTCTACCTGACACTGATGAGGTGCGATATGTCCTACATTTTGGCTGTGGCTTTGTTCTCTGCTAAGAGAAGTGCCACTCTGATTTTGTAAAAATGCTCTCTTGCTGGTTTGACAGTAGTGGAATTTACAGTCTGGAGCTCTGCTTCCCCAGCACTTTCCATTCCCACCCCGGCAACAGCCCAGCTGAGGGAGTCAGGCCAGTGGAAATCCTCCGCAAAATAAAATGCTGTTCTGCTGTTCTTCGTGCTAGCGTCCCCACCCAGCCCAGGTACCCCCAGCTCCCTACCTACACCAACTCATGGTGGGGTTAGAGGAAAATCAGTGCAAGAGGAAAAAAAAAGAAA
>VXBR01012241.1:115269-153333 GCA_013400215.1 Cisticola juncidis | reverse complement strand
CTCCAAACCCTCCAGGGTGGCCAGAGGGATGTTTGATGTTTTAGACTCCAACAAAATAGTCTTGAATGATTTTGAATATCTCACCTCTTTGGTCTGTGGCATATAATTCAGGTTGGCATAACCACTAGTTTAAAACCAGAAATCACATAAGAATGGCTAATGTTCTCCTTGACATATCTAATTCACTGGGTAATATTGAGTTAAAAAACACCTGCTCTGAACTGCTTGAACACAACTCACTGGAATATCTTATCAGCAGAGGCTAGATTAAACACAATGTTTTTTCATTGATTAGCTTTTACCAGGTTTGAAAAGCTCGGGGTTTGTTTGTTTGGAGGATTTTTTTGCTGTTCTCTGACAGGAGTAAAATGCATCTGCTAATCATTGAGGAAGTTCAGTTGGTGCTAAAAAAAAAAGTTCTAATCTAGTTAAGTCTTGGAAATAAAAAATAAAAGCTCAGGTGGGTTTTGAATGTTTTGTTTTGAGTTGTTTTGTGCTAAGTAATTTTGAGTGCTTGTTTAGCTGCAGTGTAGTATATGCTATTCATATTAACAAATAGCAGATATATACAGAACCAGGTATAACATCATTTGACCTTGCTAGAAAGTGCACAAACGCTGAAGTCCTGGTTTGGGGGAACAATTTCCCCCTGAATTGAATGCAAAGCATCCCAGACTGCCACACAGTTAATATTACATAACCTGGGTACAGATTTGCATGTAATGGTATAGAAATGTGGGCTTAACATTGAAGAGGACATTAACTCACACCTTGTTGACTTATCTGTGTTAAGAAAATTTGTCCCTGTCTCTTTTTCCAGACTTTTATGATGATTTACAGTCTCCTTTTAAATTTTTTTGTTTATCCTCGTAATTGTTTTTCTTTATTATTATAACAGCACATAGATGAGCAGCAGCCAGGGAATACTGAGAACAGTTCTTGTCAGCATTTTTTTAAATTAGAAAAATATATATTTTGAGGAATAATGTCTTTAATATATATTTTAGATTTCCTATAAATAATAGTATTTTTTAAAAATGTATTTCTAAAACATTTAAGAATTACACCTTGAAGATTAAGAGATAAAGATGTCTGATCTTGACTTCTCTTTCACAGTTCCTTGCAAAGCAGACTTGATTCTTTTATCCCTTAGTTGGTTTATTTGGGTCATGTAATTCTTATCTAGATTCTTCCATTTGGGGATTATGCATTTAGATAGACTTAAAAAAAAACCCTGCACATGGGTCTCAGTTAAAAGTCAAGCTAGCTCATGGAGCAGGTTATTTTGTGTTTATTTGGGCAGAGCAGAGTAATTGCTTTTTTTCCATCCACGGTGGTCCTATCAGTGCAGTTCACAACGAACAGTTACACTTTTATGGCAGTATGACATTGTTGACCCCAATATTAGAGAGCTGCTATAATCTCTTTTTCCCTTTCTGCTGCTTGTTTTGCTGCTCTTGATGTCACTTGTGGAGTGTATTACTTTCTGTTTTATTAAGTATTGTGATTGATTTTGGGACCTCTTCCTCATCAGCTAAGGTCAGAATTCAAAACTGTCTTGACCTTCTTGCCTCTCATTTTTGCTTGTTTTTCGGTGCCTGTTTTGTAAGCATAATCTACTCATGTTATCAAGTTTCTAAATGGAAATACTATTATCCTGTGAATGAAACAGACTAATCTACATGTTTCATTATCATCCTTCAAAACATTAATAACAATCATATTTGAAACCCCTTTTAAACCAGAGTTTGTGGCGAGTGGCCACAGCTTTCTGCACTGTAAGTAGGGCAGAGGCTGTGCTCCTGCCCTAGGGATGTGTGTCCCAAGGCACTGTGTCTGGACAGGTGTTGAGAAAAGCCTGATAAAGAATTAATCAGATTGAATTGCATTCAGTTTGGGACTGAATTCTGCACTTCATTCAGTGTAACATCAGTGAGGCAGGATTAATAGGAACTGGTAATTTGTCAATTATCTCAATGCAATTTCCTCTTGCACAATGATTCTAAGAGGAAAACTTGCTTGATGAGCACTCTGTCTAACACATGAGTGTAAAAAGAACTCCATCTTGGTGTGCTAGAAACTTCAGATCATCTAACAAAATATGATGATTTGCTTGGAAGGATTATAAATTTGTAATTTTCCTAAATTAAGTCATATTCTAAGCTCCCTCCGGGAGGGGCCTAGCAGGGTTCCCTCAAGAGACACAGGTTACTTTAAAAGCAAACATCTGCTGGTCTACTTACTGAAACTAGTTTAGGTATTAACAAAAATGTGTGTAGTAGCTGTATAGAGTTAAATATTTTTTTGTATTTGTGTTGAGTATGTCATAGCACACAAGTTAATCAACAAGTGGAGCAGAGTGGGGGAAAGCCCTTTTGTTTTTCTCTTCCTTTATTTTACTGTAAGCTGCTGTTTTCCATGCCCCGTGGAGAGTGTTTTAAAATGGCATGGGGGTTATTTGGGATGCACAAGGATGCAGGAAAAAAGCAACCAGTAACCTCAGCTGCCAGCTGTCTTTCCATATATCCTCTCCCTAGCAGTTTATATCCAGAATAAATAATCTTTTTCTGCGTGGATGGATGTGCAACTCCATGCAGGGGACTGGACATTGACATGCCAGCATTCAAGAAGTATTTATAACCTCTAATTTCCTGTCTTCTGCTGTTCACGTTCTTTTGTGGGTAACTTTTCATTTCAAGGCAGTGCTGCACGAGCAAATTTTTGGTTTCTTTCTGCTGTCCAAGTTGTAGACTTTGACTGAAAAACTTGCTAAGTTTTGTGCTAAGAAAACAGTCTTAAGAAAAAGAAAATCCATATTTAGGTCACATAAGGCTTCCCAAACCCAGCCATTTTCCTTTGAAGATGTTGATTGCTCCTGTTGCCTGTTGTGTGGTGTTTTCCTCAGTCTTTGCATGTCCATGGGGTTCTGCTGCACTCATTGGGACATTGCTATGGGCTGCACCTCCCACCTCACTCTCTAATAAGTGATATGGGGGAGCTTTTTAGTACTGCCTGTCAGAGAATGATGTAGTAATAAATAATTATTTGCATTACTTGACCCTCATGAGTCGGGAGGATACTAAGGTTCCAATTCTTCTGCCTCTGCTTGATAGAATCTTACATCAAAGAAGAGAAAAAATAGTGTTAGGGTTATTTTGGCCTGTTTCTAAAGCAAGCAGAGGAATGTTGTTGGTACTGCTTTTGTGCATCTGAGTTTGAGCAAGCTCAGTTGTGATCCTCTGTTCTTTGTTTGTTTTTAAATGATCCTAAAATGTAAACTATTAAAAAATCCAATCCAATTTTCTTATCAGTTCTCTAATTTTAGTTATGAGTTCTAATACCAAAGATGTAGAGTAATGGTCCATAAGCATTTATAAGAGTTCACAGCTTGTCCTGTTTTATTCCTGTTCTGTCTTGAAATACTTAAATATATATATATATAAGATAGTAAGTGTAGGAAAAAGAACTTGATGTCCACAAATTATTTTCCTGCCCCTGGGAAGTACTTTGCAACACTTTTCTGTATTGTAGCACTACTGTATTATTCAGTAAATCAAACCTCATGATTTTTCAGTATACTGTAATTTATAAAAGAATCACTGAATTTTTAAAATTCCATTCAAGTAGAGGCATGGCATACTCATTTTACCTTTTTCTAAATCAAAACACATTCCACACTTAAAAAAGAAAGCATATTCTTATTTGTTGATTGCAACAAATAATGATCCCTGAGATGGGTGAAAGGGGATGTTGAGATAAAAGCAGTCAAGGCTAGATCATGCGATTGTTTCACTAAGATTCTTCTTTCTGGTTTTGTTCATATTCTTGTTTTCATGTTTTGAATTCATGATGTGGTTTTGTTCAGAGTAAAACAAAAAAGGAAACATCTTTCTTTCAATGCAGACTTAAAACAAGCTTGTGGTTGTTCAAAGTACAGCCAGTGTTTACTGTAACATTGAGACATCTCTGGGTGTCAGGAGACAAAGAAGCCCAGAATAATTCTGTTCCCAAACTTAGAAATAAAAGGAGTTTATCTGCCCCAACAGATTCTTTTTTGCCTTTCTACAAGACAAATACTTGCCTTTCGCTGAAAGAAGTTATTATATGAAGATATAACGTGTGTGTCTGCAGCTAAATGGATACGTTATGGTCTATAATATGCTGTGAGATTTCCCTTACAGTACAACATTAGCACTCAAAACCATTTGTCTGCTTTTAAACTTTGGTGATGAGTATTTTCAAATTCTGAAAGAATAGAAATAAATATTTCTGTATTTGCAGGTTTTTTTCCTGTTTATTTCTCTTTTGACATTTTTTTTGTAAACTTGAAAGGATAGGGCACAATGACTGAGTCTGGCAAAGAGGATCTGAACACAAACCACTGAACTTGAAGATACTCAACTAAGTGAAGGCAAAAAGTTGTCTGCATAATACCAATTTTTTCTTCCTGATATAGACCATGAGAACTATGTGGGTGTTTTGGTGCTTGTCTCCAAATAATTTGTATTTCTAATAACAGCAGTTTTTATAATAATTTCTAAAGATAATATTTTTGATGGTTTTCAAAATCATGGTATAGGACTGCAGAGGGTTAGGGATGCTGTAGTTTTTGTGAGGTGGGTCTGGGGCAGCTGCTCGGATTAGAGTGATATCTGGTCACATGTTTTCAACTGTGGCCTCAGTGCAGATGATTCAAGAAGATCCCTGAACCAGGGGAAGGTGGAAGCAGCTGTCCAGGCCCAGTGCAGCATGGCCCACAGGACTGAGCGTGGTGCAGAACCACCCTGGAGCACCTCTGGCTCTGGCCCCTGGACCCTGCGTTGCTTGAGGAGGAGGAGGGAGGCGGGAGTTTTGTTCAGAGCCTGTGGAGTTTGTGGCCCACTTTGGCTCTGTGTGGTGACATGCTCTTCTCAAGAAGCTTGTGGGTGTTTAGGCACTGTTTGCTTCGAGTGGTTTTCAGTTTACTCTGAAATAGCTGGAGGACTGGGTTGGTGCTTCTGCCGTCATTGACCATCATATTATTCCCCTGGCTGTGTCACCTATGTGTGACAAATGTGTTGTTATGTTTCTGTAATGCAGAGATCAAAGTGTTGACCTTCTTTCAGTTCCATTGAATGCAGTTTATGTAGTATCCTAGAGACCAAAATGCTTAAATCTTTTCTGTCCAAAGCATAGTTTGCTATGCTGTGTTGTCAAATAGCAACTTGCACCCACAAGCAGGTAGGGTTTTGAAGGAGTGCAGTGGAGTTGTTGACTTTTACCACATAGCTTTAGGAAACTAAAGGCTGCTTAGATAGAGCATTGGTGTACTGAGTACTTAGGTCACAGATTGAAGGACTGAAAGTTAAACTGAATTTGTAGAGGATTAGATGAAATTAATGTTTTTTCAGAACACGTTTTGTGGAGAAATAGATGAAAGCAAGACATCAGAAATCGATCTTAAATCTTCCTTTAACTCTGAGTGTTAAGAAATAGGTATTCAGAACAATTGTCATTAATTTTATTGACTAGAAAATCTGGGGGTTTTTACTCATCACAGAAATGCTTTTTTTGGTGGTAATTATGGTGAAGTGGTTTTTACTTTTTTTTTTCTTTTTTGGTTTCCCATAGGTGGCTGTTTTAATGCAATAGAGTCATTAGCTGGCTGAAGACTAAACATGAGAATAGCAGGTAAGTACACTCAGTAAAATCAGACTTTGGTCATTTATGGAACAACTGCTATGTACAACATTAGCAATAAGGTTTTAAAGTCACAGAATCATCAAATACTAGATTGAAAGGGATCTCAAGAATCATCTGGTCTGGCGTTTTTTGTCGGAAGCGCAGTCTAGACAAGACAGTTGTCATGTGAAAAGTGGAGATTTCCTCAAACTTTGAGTGTTTGATTAGTCTGTGAGTACACCAGGAAAGCCAAGCCTGCCTTTTGCCTGACTAATCTGTGTCCTGTCACAGGGACTTCAATGAACTTCCTTGTCCTGTTATGGGGACCCTTCAGTGAACTTATTTTCATTTGGGTGGATCTTGAGTGTCTCTAGTAATACATGCTTTTGTTACTTGTTGGTGTAAAATTCTCTTGCTTCACTGTAACAGATATAGTCAATAAAATATAGAGCACGAGTTCAGTGAGGAGTGGTCGTATATTGGAGTCGGGTAACTTTGGGATGATGTGTGAGTTAATATTACAATTAAGTTACAAACAACAAATTCATCTCAGGACAGTGATTTCACCACCGTTGCTGGTTTAGCAGCAAGATCCCTGCTCCTATCTCCCTTGGCTGACAGGAGCTGTGCAGGTGTATCAGCTACAAAACTGATTTCAACAGATGGCCAAGGTTTCCACTCTGCTCCACTCTCTGTTGCCTGTTAGCATGTGCTTGAGCTTGCAGACTGTGTGTGTGGAATCATTGTGGGATAGTTTTGGGGGTGCTCACAGCATTCCATCCAGGAAGTAGCTGCTGTATTTTACCCTATAATTTTCATACTGCTGTAACTTACTCTGATTTGAACCTTAGCCCAGCACTCTGTCCATCCAGATTTTTACATGGCCAGTGTTGAGGAATCCACCACTTCCTGGGGAGATTATTCCAATGGCTGATTGTTCTCATTGTGATAAATTTTCTGTGTCTAACTGGAATCTTCCCCAGAATAACTTGTACCCACTACTCCTCTTGTTTTCTGTGTGACTCCTTGCAAAAAGGGACTCTCCATCTTCTTTGTATCCACCCTTGAAATAGTGGAATATGGTACTAAGTTCTCCTGTAAGTCTTCTCTCAGGGCTGAACAAACCCAGCAGTCTCAGCCTTTCCTCATCTGGCAGGCTTCCCAGTCCTTTGGTTATCTTTGTGTTGGACTGTCTCTAGATTGCCCATGTCTTTGTCTTTTTTCTTTTTTTAATAGCAGGGTTCAACACTAGCAGTGGTCCCTGTGGAAGGGAGTGGAACAAGTGTGACCTGACAAGTGCTGTGCAGACAGGAATAATGACTTTTATCTCTCGCTGCTGGTCATGCCCTTGTTGATGCAGCCCAGCATACTGCTGGCTTCTTTGCCAGCACCCTCCATTTGTATTGAGCTTGTTGTCCACCAGAATTCCCTAGTCCTTTTCCACAGAACTGCTCCTCAGGTGGCTAGATTCCAGTCTGTTTTTCACTCCTGGGTTATGGTTTCTGTGGTGGGAGACTTTACACTTGTCCTTGTGGAACATCACTGTTAGTGTTAACCCATTCTTCCAGCCTATCCAGTTGTTCCTGCAGGTTGTCTCTCCCTTTAGATGTGCCCTCTTCTTCTCAGTTTGTTATCCTCATCAAACTTTGTCAGGGTATGCTTCATTTAACTGGCATAACAGGCATTGCTGTTCTACTTTATGGATGAAGTAAAACTTCATTCTACTTTAATGAAACTCATTTTGGAATTGGGATGGTCAAAGAGCAAGTACCTTGTTAAAATGCTGTCAGTGATCTGCAATGACTGGTTAAAGTGCAATGACTTGACATATTTTGCCTGCTATTTCTGTAAGATGATGAAGGAGTAAGGAAATGGCAAATGGTTGTCTTAAGCCATTTCTTCCCTGCCTCACTAAAATTGCTATGTGCTGTTTTAAGTGTCTGAAACTTTCTGAATGGTTGCTGGGAGTTTGAAAACTATAAAAGCCTTTTCATAGAGCTAAGTTACTGTAGTACAGGCTTTAAGAAACTAATTCTACTTGACAAAAGCTTTGCACAGTGATTGTAAAAATAAGATCTTTGCTAATATAACATTAAAAGAAAATATTTTAGACATTTTGTCACAGTAGAATAACCTTTGTAGCAACAGAACAGTTTTGAGATTCTGGTGCATTGCACTTTTATCAATAGTTAGTGTTATTTTGCAGAAGGAGAAACTGTTGCTTCTTCTAGAAGAAAATAACTCCTTTTCCGAGAGCTTGTTAATCCATGCAATTTTTGTCGCTACTCCTAATTTTGCTTTATTAACCACAACATATATTACTGGGAGCAATTTGCTAAAGTGAATCTGATAAAGAACTGGAAAATGCTCCAATTTTTAGGTGCCTGATTAACTTGGAAAATTACTTTCTAAACATGTTTAGGTTTATTTCCCTTCCATCTGACTTTTTTTTTTTTTTCTAAAAACCAGAAAGTAGATATGGCAGTTCCTATAGCATGTTTCACCCATAGCAAACATGCCAGTTGTGGTTCAAATGCTTAAAGAACCTTCTAGGAGTTTTTTAACTGAATCTTTGAAGGGAGCACTTGCAGTTCAGCTGAAAAGATAAAAGATCAGAATACAGAGTAGAGGGGATGGTTAGTCCTCAGACTGAGTTCTTGTTCATCTCACATACTCTGCACTAAAAATGCACTTGCTAGATGACACATTCCAAAATCTGGTACCAACTTGTGGTTTTAAGCAGTGTTGCTTGGAAAACCTTTGCCCCATTTCCTAACATATGTGCAGATCATCTGTTTCTCCAGTACTTACACATGGTTCTCTTTCTTTCAAGTGCAGTGGTCTTTGGAGTTCCAGCATAATATTTTTTAATTGGGTTTGCACCTGTATTTTCTTACATAACAATATGTATGTGCTCATACACAAAAAAGACCAAACTACAAGCAAAAAAACCCTTGTATCTTTCTTCATATGTCTTTTATTTTCCTATCCCCTTATCTTTTTTTAGCCTTCTGGGAGGATTGATTAGCATCTCTCATCCTTCTGAAGGCTGAGTAATCTGTCTATTTTAAGTTTTTCTGAGCAGCCCATCACAGCAGTCTGATATCTGCAGGAGTATATAAATTTGCTTTTTTCTAAAGGATTTGGCTGGCAATCTGAGAAGAGGCATGCTCTAAGATTGTTTCTTCCAACCAGTTTGACATATTGCAGTGAGATAGGAAGGCAGGATGTTGAGCAGATGCTTCCTGACTTGACTTGTACTCTCAGTCAGTATTTTTTAGTCAGTATTTTACAGTCAGTTAAAAGTGGAGTATTCTGTAAAAATGTATTGCAAATTATGCTAAAAAATGGAGAGATTTGTGGCATTTCCATTTCAGATGTAAGCTGCTGTGTTGTGTCCTTACAGCTCTTCTCCCACAAAATAGATTGGCTGCTTAGCACTGCAGGAACTTAGCCTTGTATATTAAAAGGGGGATGGGAGAAGTACTGCTTTTTCTTACTTATTTTAAAATAGCCTTTGAGTCATCCAACTCGCTTTTTGAAGGTCATTAATTGAAATATTAAATCTCTCTTTCTATCCCCTTCAGGGGTCTAGACTAGCTCAGCCTAGGAGGAATTTATTTCATGAGACAGGAATAGGATCCAAAAGAGGCTGTCACCCTTAGCTGCAGTCAGATGTTTATTCCAGATGTTCTCTAGGGGGAAGAGGGAAAGAGGGCGTACACAGAGGGACAGGTCCTTTTCTCTGATCCTGCCGGGGTGGAGCAAGTTGGCACACAGCCAATGGGGTCAGAAAGGGAAGGAAGGGTCAACTACATGTCCTCGGCCTTAGGGGTTCTCTGGGGTGGGAGAAACTATTTCCCCAGGGGAATATAACAATTAATGTCAATTTCTTGCAAAGTAAGTGAGAATGCTTCTTTCTGGTTGGCTGGTGGTTTGGGGTTTTGTTGTTGTTTTTTGGTTGGTTGGGTTTTTTTAATGTCATACTCAGAGCTGGGCGACCATAGTAGCTGTATATAAACAGATATATATGCAGTATATAAACAGATCCCTCATCTGTCAGTCTGGGACAGATATTAAAACAGAGGTAGTTCTATATGGGGGCAGGGACAAACACAGTATTTGTGAACAGTGAGGAATCAGGTAGTCGTGGCTAAGAACAGTGAAGTGGAATGGGGAAGGTGGGAATTTTGCCTTTGGACAACAGCTAGGTAGATCATCATGGGTCATTTGGTTAAGCTGGATTTTCATGGAAGTCTGGTCTCTCCTGGCTGCTGAGCTGAGTTGGTACTATGGTGTCAGACAAACATGAAGGTAGAGAAAGTTAAGACCAGAGTGCATTTGGTATGATAATCTGATGGATTGGTGCAGTTACATCCCACATTATAATATCCATCCTACATTATAATATCCATCCATAATATCCAACCTTTTTCTCAGATTTATTCTGTTTAGTAGGTCCACAAATGGTTATCCTGTATGAGTTCCCCAGAATGTAATCTGATACATATTTCTCATGTTGCTAATTTTGGTAAACTAATGTTACCATTTGCAGATAATTTTTTGAAACTTTTTTCTTTTTCTTAACAGGTGCTGCAAAGTTGGTAGTAGTCATAGCAATATTTTTATTGACGTTTTATGTCATATCTCAAGTGTTTGAAATAAAAATGGATGCAAACTTAGGACACATATTTGGTAAGTGATGACATTGTTTTCTCTGGACATTTATTATATATAATATTTAATAATATAATAATATAATATTTATATATATATATCAATATTTACTTGAGCCTTTATCAAGGATATTGTATTCATTTTGCCTTAGGCTCTTCAACTTAAGAATTTTGTTTTTGTCTTTAATAGGTGTGTTTGGTATTTTTTATATATGTGTATTACATTATTTTCTGTATGAAATATTTAACATACTCTCATAATCAGTTTGATTCTTTTGCCTGCCAAGGATTCATAATTTTACCTGGATTTTTTTTTCATTAACTGGAAATGCATTATTAGTGTAGCGTAGTAAATTAGGTGACTTGAACCATGTTTCTGGAAATCTGTGCTCTGCCTTACTACTGCTAAAGACATTTAGAATTTGTCTGGGGGGGGGGCTTTGTCTCTTGATCAGGTATGCTACCATATTAAGTTGAATTGTGCAGTAATCAAAACATTTCAGATGTGCCTAGGTGTTCTACACAGATAAAGATTAGCAGTTGAGATGTCTCAAATTTCAGAGTCTATTTTGAACCAGAATATTCTTTCAAGGTGCTTTTTATTACCAAAAACCCCAATAAATGTTTGGTACATGGATGGAGTTTGTGTTCTTCAACTCTGGATTACTGCAGTGTGAGCTGCCATCCAAACCAGGCAGCAGAGACTTGTTCAGTAATCACTGCAGAGACAGAGGTGTCGCTCAGACGTGTCTGTGATGAGGGCACTTGTGTCTCTTATATCTCAGGAAAGGGAGCCACGAATGGTTGGGCTGAAATATACCTGAGCTGCAGGCTTCCAGTTCAGGTGAGAGGAACCCCATTCCAGTGAAGCTGTGAGGAGGGAATTAATTTCACTTCAGTGCCCTAAACTCTATAAATTCTCAGAGGTTTTGGATCTTTGTGGGTTTTTGACTCCCTCCATGATTGACTCTCCATGACTCAGTCATAAATTAAAGCAGTGCTTCTGAATGGGATTCCTAATCACTTTTATTCTGCTAATGCATAAAAGTTGTTTTTTGTTGGATCATAATATTCAGGTGTGTTTGATACTTCATTTCAACCAGCCTGTTATTATGGGGGTACAGAAAGATTTCACATTTATAGGCTCTGATATAGCAGATGACACTTCAATAGTAACAGCTTGTAAAACTTTCTTTTTTCATTTCAGCTAGATCAGCATTGGATGCAGCTGCACGCTGTGAGTATTCATAGACATGTATTACTGCTGTGACTTGCTTTTACTAATAACAGAAAGATTGATGAATTTTCATAGTTAAGAAAGTCTTAATTACACTTCAAAAGCAATCAGAATCTAATTTTCCTCTTCCCTGATTTTCCTAAATTTCTGGTGAAGTCTGTTTTGTAGTTTTGGCTTGTGGCTTTGGATGACAGTGCCAGAGCAAGCAGCAGGGTGACAACAAGAAGCTGGAATAATGAGGTGCTTCAGGAACTTAGATTATTTTAAACTGCTGTGTAACTACAGATTTGGTAGTGTTTGTGTTTTCTCTCTTCCTTGAATTCCTTTGGAATATATTTGTCTATTAGCCTAGGTGTGGTGTTCTCTAAAATCTTGGTTTATTTCCTTTTGAAAGCTACAAAACCTCCAAGATACAAGTGTGGGATCTCTAAAGCTTGTCCTGAAAAGCATTTTGCATTCAAAATGTCAAGTGGAGCAGCAAATGTAGTTGGACCAAAAATTTGTGTAGAGGATAATGTGTAAGTATTTGTACCTGTTGTTTCTAAGTGTCTCTTTCAAACAGTTAGATCACTTTGCACACAAAATCAGCAGTTTAAATTAGGGACCTTTTGCAAACAGTTTGACTCCATGAAAAGGTCACATTGCACTATAATCTTCCCTCTGATGAAGCACACTTAGTGTTCTGCAGTAAAAGCAGAAATGTATGTTATTTTAATACATGCAAAATAGCTTTCACTTTGATTCAGGTTTACAGACTTAAGGGTTAGTTAGACTTTGTCAAGTCAGATGCACACTTGTCTCTAAGTAACTTGTCCTTGTGCTTCTAATAGAAATTCAGGAATAATTGTATTACCTTTTGCAAGTAATCTTTTAAATTATATTTTCTCAGTACCAATGCCAGAACATATTTTCTACTTTTCTTCTAAGGTTGCCTTCAAAAGGGAAAAATAGTATTTTAATGATCAGTAGTTATTCACCTGTGCTGATGGTAACTAAAGTTAATAAATTTTAAATGTGACATGAGGACAGCAACTGCTTGAGACACAGTTTGGTTTTAAGTCCTCTTTTTAATAATATTTTTGACACATTATTATCAATAATACTGTGCATAAAGTATTTAACTGTACTTTTCAGTAATCCCCATAAAGGGAATATTAATATTTATTTTTAGACTGTGTTTTTTCCTCTTAGGTTGTTCCTGCTCATTGTCACCCAGAGTGTGCAGCTTCCTATAATATAATCTATCCACTTGATTTTGCAGATGACATGTCAGAAAAGACGTAATGTTAGTGTCGTTGGACGGGGATTATTTTTAGTATCAGTCCACTTAACGCCTTTGCCTTCCATTTGCATTGAAGCCACTCCAGTTTAGCTGTTTCTCAGCTCACACTATATTAGTACAGATAGCACGTACAGCAGCTGGTGCTAATGAATTCTAGAGCCAGAGGCAACTTCTCTGTGAACAACAGAACCCCACATAATAGAGTAAATAGGATAATTCATGTATGAGAGAAAAATGTGTCTTGCTAGCGTTTTACTCCCTAAAGTAACTGTGAGACTAATCTCAAGTGCTGTTAAAGAGAAGACTGTTTTTAGCACTGAGTAGCTGTGTAAGGCTGTGTAAGGCTGTGTAAGGCTGGCTTAGCTTGGGCCTGCTGGCTGGTGTGGGAGTCAGTTTGCAGCAGAACGTCCAGTGTAGCTGGGGAGCTGGTGCTCAGCGGGAGCTCACCTTGGCACCTACGGACTACAGGCTGCTCCTTCTGCTTTCCATTCCTACTGGTGACTTGCTTGGTGACCTTGGGCAGGCTTATCTAATCTCCCAGCATGGTATTTCTGCTGGTGTTACAACACAGGCTACTCTCTCATTCTGGTTGCTTAATACAGGAAGCTTAGTATGTGGGAAGGCTTAAGCTGATTCAATGATTAAAAGTTGTGGGAATGCGAGTAATATTTTAATGTCAGGATTGTAGGGTTATTTTGTTGGGGATTTTTGACTTTTTGATTTAATGTCTTGCCCACTGATTAACTAAGGAGAGTTTTGTTATTTCTGTCCAAAAATGAGAAAATCTTCTAATTAGTTGCTGGAAAAAGTCCTCTAAGTGGGCACTTCAGTGCACATTGGATTCTGAAGTCCAGCTTTCCTTGGCAAACTTCTTTCTAAATTCCTTCAGAGGGGAACGTCTGTCAAAACTATCTGTTAAATCAGTGAATTTTTCTGATTGATTTTTGTATGATCTCCTGCTTTGCTCAAAAGAGGTTTTACTTCTCTTTCAAAAGCTCTCAACTTGTTGCCTGTAAATTCTTGGGAGAATTCTAAAACTGATGCAGGGCTGCCCTCCTGTGTGAAGTTGTTGCATTGCAGCCTGTTGTGTTTGTGATGTTGGAAAAGCAGTCTCAAGGGTATAAAGTAATATCTGAGCACTAAAAAGCCCTCATTTCCTCTTGAGTAGCTCTTTTTTTAGAGAAGAGCTGTTGTGAACTCACACTGCAGAAAGGTTTTTCTTTTTCTGATTACTTTGTGTTCTTCATACTTCTAAGGCAGGACAGCAGGAACAAGTTTTCATAATTTGTGAATGATATGCACAGAATATTTTCCTATATATTAAATATAAGGATGTCACTTGACTTACGAAAGCACTGACATTGCTGATACAATTCAGAATGCAAGTAACTTTTCAATTTTAATTTTTATTATATAAATATTTTAATGTGAAGCAGGATTTCTGCTGCAAACAATTTGAGATATAGCCTTGTTCTCTATTGAAAGGCCATAATCCAAAATAGAAAAAACATGCTGGACTCATCATCAAAATACTAAATATTGTAATTGCTACTTCATGGGATTTTTAGAAGGGGCTATATTTGCTTCTTTACTAGCAACTTCTCCATGTAGTTTTACTTCAGTATGAAGACAGTTGCATGATTGTACCACAGTAACCCAATAGCAAAATCTTGTCCTACATTCTTTTAGTAACTAGTAATTCTTGTATTCATAGTTGCAGGTTGTGTCATCTGAATCCATTATAACTTTTTGCATGTGTGGAGTTTCAGTGTCTAGTCAGCTTAGTATTAGATATTTTTCTGCGGGTGCTTATTTACAGAGAACTTTGTCATTAAAATGAAAGGAAATTCTTATTATTTTGGATAAATTAGATGCCTACTAATTTTTGCAGGAGGAAAAGAATGGACTCAGAACTTCATTGCCTTTATTAATTTATGTTCCAGTCTTTATTTGCTATATGTTTTTTCTTGTTTAGAATGGATGCTCAGATGTGACATGAAAATCACATGATCAGAGTAGAAATGATCCTCCAGTGGCTAAAATACTTCTGGGTTTCCTTGCTAACCAGAATTGAATTCTGAATTTCAGCAGAAAATTTCAAGTATTTTCTTTCAGAACTCACTGAATTAGAGTTTTAATTTAAATCACAGTTTTTGGCAGATGGTATAACTTCATAAAATAAAAGAATATGAACTCTATCATCTCTGATTTCTAGTTGTTTAAAATCTTTTAAATTCACTCTGCCAAGAGTTGCCCTTTTCTGGTAGTCTTTCACAGCCTCTCTGAATACCGAGTCTGTTTCTGATACTTGTCTATTCAGTTTGCCATTCCTCTAAATTTTGGCTTCTATCTTCGTGCAAAAGACAGCACCAGAGAGGAAGATTTTTGACATACTTCTACAATAGACCATTTCTAGTTTCTAGCCTATCACCAAGAAGTTGGCATGAAAAAGCTGACATGTAAGCTGTGTGTGTAAGGATGCATGGCTTAGAAAGATGTTCAGACATGCCCAGAAAATATGAAGAAAAAGAAAATGTGAAAAAAAGTTTTGAACATAACAGGATTGTACACATGTGCAACCTCTTCCTAAAGCCAGCTAGGGAGATTAAAGAAATCCTGGTCAGGATGGAATTAAAGCATCTTTTAGAATGTGTTTGTAACTAAGGGTATGCATGCACTTACATGCTTTTGCTGAGATGCTTTGTTTTATCTCAGCTGAAAGCTTCTTCATTATCTTAAATTATGTAATTGTTCCAAACTTCTGTTTGTCCTGTTTATGTTACCTCTTTCAATCCTAGCATCAAAATGTTAATATTGGGCTATCTGAGGCCTGAAGGTAGAACAGAGTTCTTCTCGCTCTGGTGTAACCTGCCAGTGAACAGGGATGAGGGGCTCTGGAGGCTTTCTCTCACTGGAGTGATGCACTGTGGTCTAAGGCAGCAGAACATCCTACCTAAACCTTAACATTCCTGTTTTTATTGATCTGAAGGGCTTCCATTTCACAATGGGACACTTCTTTTCAGCCCCTTTGTTCCCCTCAAGTTTGGTCAGTAAATTACTGTCATAGATTCTGACATGTTTTTTGGTATGTGTGATTGTAGTCCAAGATTGTATGCAACTTTTGCCTAAAGTCCCATCAGTGTGCTAACTATTTTTCTTGCAGTTAGGTTTCCTGTTAGGTGTTTGAGTAGCTAAGTGCTTTGCTTTTCTTGTTTCTTAATGTGAATATTAAATGCTTCTGTTCAGTTAGCTTTTAAACTCATTAACACATTTTTGTTTGTTGTGTGCTTGCAAAAAAAGCTTAAAATGTTGGTTATGTTGCTGTGCTGAGCTCCATAAATTAATATTTGGTTCTTTTTAAAACATTAATAACAGAACTACATAACACTATTTTTCTAGCACTTTTAAGGTACAGACATACTTTGAAACCATGATGAATCAAATCAATAAAACTGGGGATAATTGATGTATTATTCCTAATTCAGCTGTGCTTCAAGAACACAGATTAGTTCAAGGAGATTTTGCTTCATTTAAGTACTCATGAACATGCAGTCTTTTAACTGTGTCTCTGATAGAACTTGATCCTATTTAAAACCCAGAAATATTTCACATCAGAAGATTGTCCCATTAAAAATAAAAATATTTATTTTGTTTCAGTTTAATGAGTGGAGTTAAAAATAATGTTGGCAGAGGAATTAATATGGCCTTGGTCAATGGTAAGTGATATTTTAAGTGGATGGGTTGTGTTCATTTTAAAATTGTTTCTGAAATTTAAGGTGAAATACTATGGGGTGAAAGGCAAGCACCAAGGAGAAAAGGAAGTATTCATCTTATTTATACTGAGATTATGTCAAATATTGGCACTGACACCTTGCTACAAAGCAGAAAAACTCAGTTCATTTTTGCTTCTATAAATGGGTTGTAAAAACAGTACTGTGGAGTGCTATGATGACTGCTTTGTTGATACATCACGTAAATTCCTAATGCACAGAAAAATGGAAAAGACAAAAATGTCTTTTTGATGCTACTTCTTTTGACCTTGCTTGTTGCCACCACTAATTAAACTTTAGGCCGTATTCTTTTGTTGCTCTGTTTTCAATGAAACTTCTTCAGCATCTTTAACAGTTCATTCCTTTCTCCCTTAAATCAGAATATTTGGTCTATAGATCTTGTCCATAAATACATTATGTTAGGTAATGGTGTTCAGGGTTTGTAATTTTCATTAAAACCCAACAAGTTTAGCTATGTGTTACCTTGAAAGCTGAACTGAATGTCAGCACTGGCAAATTTGTCTTAATGTGTAGGAAATGATTCCTTGTAGAACTGAGATTGCACTTTGTAATTTCCCTGCAACATAAATTCTTGTTATTTGTTGATTGTACTCAGATTTACATCATCTAAAACATATCTTGAACAATGCTCCCTAATCCTGTGTTGCTTTCCTAAATTGTCTCGATTTGTTCAAAACCAAGATACCTGTCTTTGTATTTTATAGCTCCAGTCTTTGTCTCTGTCTTCTAAATTTTAAATGAATGTATACATTAAAAAAACTTCCACCTTCCATCAAATATTCCTTTGTAGACAGCATAATAAAAGAAGGTAATAAGATATACTTGTATATTGTCCACTTTTTTCTATTTAATCTGGATGTTTAAATCTACTTACAATTTCCAGTCTCTAGGAAAACAAGTAGTCTAATTTTAATCTTTCTGACTTTCCACGTGGCATGAAAGGCAGTCTATAGCTGTACTGTCTATTTTTGCAAAACCAACTTTTAAAAAAAGCAAATATATGAACTGAATATTCTTAGTTGGTTTTAGAGCCTGTGGGTGTTACCATTTATTTTAGATTCCACTTGAAGCAAAATGAGAATTTTACCTAGAACCATGAAATGGTCTGTGTTGAAGGGACCTTTAAGATTACCCAGTTCCAACTCCCTGTGCCATGGGGGCAGGGACACCTTGCCCTAGACCAGGTTGCTTAAAGCTGCATCCTGCCTGGCCGTCAACTCTTTCAGGGGTCTTCTCACTTTTTTCATCTTACCTGTTCCCTGCACTTTTTCACAAACCACTACACTGTGTCCATAAAAGAAAAGTTACCATAATTCATTATCCAGTGCATTCTGCAGCACTTTGTCTAAAAGAGTGTAAGAGGAGTTGGGCATGTTATCTGGAAAATAATTTTGGCTATATTTGATGGTACCAATTTTTTTTTCTCTTTTCCTTCAGGTAAAACAGGAGAATTGTTAGATACTAAGTTCTTCGACATGTGGGGAGGAGGTAGGTGCAATTACACTGGTCAGAGAGAAACAACAAATGTGCTTTTTTCTTTCCTTCTTGTCCAGACTCCATTTGCTGTGTGATTTAAGGTGATAGTTAAGAGAGTGCTTCACCTCTACTTTTGTAATTGTGAAAAGAGTGCAAGTTTACAGCAATACAAGTTGTTAGGGTTGGAGGGAATGATGTGGGTAATGGAACAGACTTGTTCTCCAGGGTTGTTCCCATTAGTGATTATGTCTTTACACAATAGAGATTAAACTCTTTCTATAAAATAAGAGTTCTCTGATGCATTTTAGCTTTCTCTGCATCTTTTTATAAAGATATATTTACCAATATTATATATATTTATATATACAAATATTCTTAAAAGTAATGTCTTTGCAGAAAGACATTGCAGGTGTTTAAATACAGAATTGTTTCTTATTATTAAATAGCGTTATGTTCTCTTTCTTTTCAGATGTGGCACCACTTATTGAATTTCTGAAAACCATCCAGGATGGAACGATTGTGTTAATGGCAACATATGATGATGGTGCAACCAAGTATGTAATTGATTTTAAACAGCAAATATTGTTCAAACTTTTACATGCCGTTTTATACTGAAAAAAATACACTATCACTTAACCACTTTTAATAAGATTTTGTTCTTCCAAGGTGACAGATTTGAAACTATACTTCCAGTTTATTAGTTTTATAATGCAGATGTGATTTGGGCACAACAAAAATCAAGCTAAAACTAAGCAGATGTAGGCACGCTGATTTTTCTATTGCTGATAGCTCATTCTGTCTTGATCTAGTAAATTCAGATAGGTCCTAACATAAGAATATGATTATGAGAACATACTCTGGTGGAAAGTGTCTGTTCCATCCAGCACTTTCTTCGGATCAACTCCAAGACAGAGTTTGGTGGTTACACGATGGCAGAGACCATTCCCAACAAGCCTTGCCTGAATCCTTACATCCAAAGTCACAGAGGTTGCTAGTGTGAGCCATGTATTTTTTGGGCTCAGTGTTTACTGTTCCATCCTAAAGCTATTCAATTGATTAATCTAGATGTAGCCTAAGAGGGTCTCTTGAAGCATTGTTTTCCAGCTTTCACAACTTGGGTCAGATTCAATAGACACCAAAATTATTGTGGAATATGTATTATAATTCACTCCTCACTTAAGTCATCCCACCCAAAGGATTGCCTTTCACAGTGAAAATTCAAACTTCTTTCCTTTCTGCTGTTGTTTTACTAATAATTGATTTCTTTGTTAACGTGGTCTGTACATTTCTTTTTTCCTCTTTTGGTTCAGTTTGTTATCTACAACTTGTCTGTATTTTTCATATGGAAGCAGCTTCCCTGTGACTAACTTCCCTGACTTTGCAGTGTGGAATCTTCACAGTAAATAGTCAAATGTGTTTACATTCACTGCTTTTAGGAAAGAAGAAAGTAATTTACTGGGGTTTTAGCCAAGGTTGGACCTCATCTCTGTTGTTCTGTTCACTTGTTTTGTTACTTTACATTTTACCTTCTTCCCTTTCTTCTCTGATGTTTTAGGAAATAGGTAGGGTTAGTTTTGCTTTCAGTTATCATGTTAGAGCTGATGATTTTGAAAGTTTCTATGTAGATAGAATACGGCTGAACAAGAAGTTGTATTTGGCCTTGTCATGCTGACAGACAGGAACTACTGCTCACTGCAATACTGCAACTACCTCTGTTGTAAATGTAAATGACAGTTCTTGGAAACAAAGTTGTGAAGAATCAAACTGCCCTAATGCTTGAGAAAGTTGGACTAAGGGTTGGGCAAATAACCTCCACAGTATTTAATAATTTTCATAATTTTTACAAAAGTGCGTCATACAGCTATATCTCAGTTGGTGGTAATAATCAGAAGTTTTGTGTCTTGTTTGATAATTGGACACATTTAATAACTTAAAGGAAGAAATAAAGAACTGCTATTTGGAGATTTTTGGAATGATATCGTACAGAACTTTTTTCTTTTCGATACTAAAATTATCCTACCTGGGTTTACAGGCAATGAACTGTGCTGTGGAGCAGCATTCTGAGCTTTGAATTAACTGCCCAAAGCAGATGAGAACTTACTTCAGATATTCATTTCATTCTTCTAATCTAAAATCGTTTTTACTTTATCTAGACTTCAGTTTGAGCCTGCAAACAATATTTAAATTAAAGGCTGACTTTTAGTTACTTGTAGAACTGCTAACAGAACTTGAGATGTAAAATTCTCACAGGAGAGGGTTTGTAGCTTTTGTTGGTGTAGTGATAGGTTTACATCCTGGTTCCTTGAGGCTATAGTATGGAAGAGCAGCTCTCCTTGCATCAGTGATTTCAGAACTAACCTTAACTGATTCTGTAAGATAGATCTTGCCCAATATTGACTGACTTAAACTATATTAAATAAGATCAAAGCAGAGTGGTGGACTGAACAATGAAAGCTCAAAGGGCATGTGTTTTATTCACATATGAACTTCTCTGATTTTCTCAAGGCTGAATGACGAAGCACGGAAACTGATTGCTGAATTAGGAAGCACATCCATTACCAACCTTGGCTTCAGAGACAACTGGGTCTTCTGTGGTGGTAAAGGAATTAAGACTAAAAGTCCATTTGAACAGGTTTGTGATTCTGTTATGTCCTGGAATTTAACAGCCTGCATTAGTAGAAGCATAGCATGATTTATAAATGCCATGCAGTTGTTCAAGATGGGTATCTACTGCAGTACTGGCACACAGTGTTATTTTCAGTTTTTTTCCTTGAATACCATGCTCCTTTTAAACATACAAAAAAAAAGATTCTCTGGTGACTCATAAATAAGAATAAAAAGATCTTACATAGAGTAGATCTTACTATGCCAGTAACTAGATTATTCATCTTTTTAATGAACCAAATTAAACTGAAGAATTCAAAGCTTTCTGCCTGAGTTGCATTTTAGATGCGTTAAGAATGATAACCTTCCAAGAGATAAGTGGGTAGTTATGGTGTTGGTGTTCTCAGCTGTTAGCTTTGCTCTTCTCTCAAATTGCTGCCGTCACAATATTTGTGAAATAGAATATATTCCCATACTTTACCTGTTACAATTCAGCATGTGCCAGTGTTGCCTTTAATTTCTGGTAAAAGTAGCAGAGTAAGGAAGATGTGTTTTCTTCTGCCAGCTTTGTAAGGGGGGAGAAACTAAATGCAGAAACAGTGGCACTCTTGGAGGCAATAATGCCTTACCTGACTGTAGATAGTTGCTTGGTGGGCAAATTTCTTTCAAATCTCACTATTTGTTTTCATTGCCTTGTAAATTTAGTATCCTTATTTGTTTTTACCTAGTGGTTCATGCTTTAATGCAGTTGGTCATTTCCTTGCTTCTTTCTTCCAAAGCAAACATCTATAATAAAATTTAAAAACGTTTTCCCTGTATGGGTTAATTAAATCTTGTCTGAGCAAGATATTTTAAGTGGTGAAAACTTACAGATTGTTACAGTTGATTCAAAGTACAAGAAGTTAATAATGATGTCTTTTTGTTTTCCATGGCCTGAAAATAAATTCAAGTCTTAAAGCTATGAGTTAAAGCAAAAGGATGAGTTCTCATTAATTGCTGATTGATATTTTCCATGTATAGCATATAAAGAATAACAAGGACACAAACAAGTACGAAGGCTGGCCAGAAGTTGTTGAGATGGAAGGCTGTATCCCTCAGAAGCAAGAGTAAATGAAAACAGAAGAAAAGGAAAAAGAATATGGAAGAGAATGCACTTTCTGCTATTATTAGAGAGAGGGCTATGAAGGAGACTGTACTGTAAAAATTATTTTTAAAGCATGCAGCCATCTTGTCAGTGTGTGCATGAGCACTGATATTTTGAATATTGGGATTATTTATTGCTAACACACATAGAAATTGTTTTTTGTAAATATGTCCAAAATAAAAGAAACATCCAATCATTTCTATGCAGGTTTCCTAAAAGCACAGTATTTAGTTTGCCTGTGGTAAATAATACTTGTAGATAACTGGCTAATAAATTATGTATGTGGACAATAAACAGATTGTGACAAATGTACTGTCCTCTTAACAGTGCAATGTTGCTGTGACTATGTAAACTTGGTGGAATATTGTAGATTTTAGTAATACGTTATTAAGGAGCTTTAATTTTTTTATCCTCTGCCTTTTTAATGGCAGCATGAATTTTTATTAAAGCTATTTGGTTATTCTAATACCAAGTGCTCCAAAAATTTATTTTGTTGTCCCCCATCAAAACTGGTTAATCAGCAAAGGAAGATTACATGATAGTATAGCACAGATATGCCGTAAAAAGAACAATACATTTTTTTTTCTATCTTTAGGGGATGAACTAAGGTAAATATATAAATAGTATGTATGATATGTAAAAGCAGCTTGGAAGAATTTGTACCTAAGTTGAAAGTGTTTACTTGATAGAAATGCGCTGGCACATTAAGCAGCAGTACTGTGACTAATTTTTTCAGTTTTCATTGCAGCTTTTGTACCGCTGCTTAACCACTGATTCTGCCTGTGGCTGTTGAGCTGCATTGGCTGGTCATGCAGTGAATGTGCGTGATGGGAGAGCTTCCTCTCTTAGTTCTGACATCAGGAATAAATTTCCCATCACCAAGAGCCTGTCAGAAAGCAATCTGCCTTGCAGGGAGAGTTATTTCAGGGTACACGTTGTGCACCTTCAGCACCCACAGCACCTCTCATGAGCTGAGGCAATCTCTTCAGTGGAGTGTCAGAGAGAGCCTTGTGTCTTGGGTTATGCAATGTGTGACTGGTGAACTAAACTGACAATGTTTCCTCCATCCTTTTTTTAATGGGGAAAAAAAAAGGACCAAGTTTAAGTGGCCTTATTCTTTGGCTTGTATCAGAGCTGTGTTAAGACCTTGGTTTCTTTCTTAACTTGTATTTTTTTTAAGTAGGGCCTGCTTGAACTTTTCCTGGAACTGAGTTATACCATACTAACTGACCATGTCCATATTCACAAAATTAGGGCTGACACAGAACTGGCTATAATCTCTTTGTGTTATGAATTCTGGTATATTCCTCAAAAACTTCAAGCTAGTACTATGGGGTGAAAGCTACAAAGGGTTTTTCAGGAAACCACAGTGAATTTTACAGAGAGGCATTAGAAATAGTATTATTGTTGATGTTTTGTCAGCCTAATTCTGTGCATTAAAAATTTCAAGCAATATTGAGAATTACCTTGTAAGAAAAATAAATTATCTCTGTTACCAGAGTAAGACTGGATTCTGAGTTATCTATGTTCAACTAGCTTTTTAAATAATATGAGTTTCCTTCAAGATTGTTAGAACTTCCAGATTTTCCTGTGTAGGAGGATGTGTTAAAATCATATGTATTTTTTCATTGAAGTAAAACCCCCTTCTCTAATCAGTTTGAAATTCTATGTCATTACTTAAGGCTGTAGTGAAAAGCTAATTGTCTAATTCCTGGAATTTTCACAGAAATATGGTTCTGTTGGTGTATATGCCAGTATTGGCTATGCTGCCATCAAGAATAATACCAAAATAATTTTAAAGTTACTCAGCAGGGTTTTAAGAGGAAGAAACCCTATTTGGCTGCATTAGTAATTTTCCTGGACTACACTTGTCTTCATTCTTTTGGCTTTGAACACCAATGAACATCACATCTTTCTTCAAATTCAAGAGTTCAAATTTCCTCTACAAAATTAAATGGCGAATGTGTGCCTTTAGTAGCAATTTACGTTGAGTAAATACATCATGATTCTCCTAACACCCTAAAGTTGTACCTGCAACAAACCTTTTAAACAATGAATTTAAAAAATGGTAAAATTATTTTTATTCTATCTTAAATAATTTGATTCCTAAAATTTTGATGAAGATCATCCTCTTACTTTCTGTGTCCTTACAGCTGTATGGTATCATATTAAATAAGACTTGTAAAATATTTAAAAGTCACACTGGAGTGGCCGCACAAATGGGGTGTCCTTGCTTTTCTGCTTCCTCATGTTCTGTTGACTTGATGCAAGATCTGGTCCTGTCCTCTCTGCCTTGAGTGGCCAAGTTACAGTATCCTGCTGCTGAGATGAACTCTGAATCTTAACAGAGACTTTCTGGTAATCTATCTGCATTTCACTTGAGTTGCCAAGCTCAAAGGTGACTATTCTGGCCTCTCTCCAGCTGCAGATAGGAAATCAGTTGCAAAGACAAAGGTGCATGAATCCCTGTGTGGGACAAATCTCCAGGATCCATGTTTTCCTATACATAGGAACATTTGTAGCATCTTACAGACTTGTTGAGAACAGAGCAGCAAGGGAAGGTAAAATTTGTGAGGTATGTCTGCCTCAAAATGCAGAGCTGTGAGAAGAGAAGGGGAAGGACACAAGGTGGTTTCAACTTAATTTTCACCAAGGAATACCTGGCTCAGGGATTCAAGGGATTCAAGTCACCTGAAGATGACTTCAATGCACACCACAGCTCTCAACTGCTTTACTAGTGGTGCTTTATATGGATTAATAGGAGTCCTAAGAAATAAACTGAAGGGGCCCACTGCCTTTATGTACCCTCTGGACCTTCCCTAGTGTCTTTCATGATCCAGCTTTTTTTTGGGGTTTTTTTTTTTCCCTCTGGAAAAAGTAGACTCTTTTACAGCCTTAGTTTCCTGATTGCCAGGTTGGAAAAAAGCTTTATTTTGCTCAGCATGTTTTGCTTTCCAGGTGTCTTACTGTGGCACGTAGTTTCCTCAAACATTGAATTGACTGCTAAATGCTTGATGTGTATGTAATGTCTCCTAAACTGTGTGGGTTTTCTGTAGAGTGAGTGTTTTTCAAGAATAAGTGTATTAATAAAATAAGAGGCCAGATGGGTAATTTCAGAAGGGGAAATAATACTGCCACCATAAGTGCTGACTGACTTTCCTGTGTAATGATGGGAAGGGCTGCCTGCAGTGCCTCCCTTACTGACTTGGGTCATGGCTAAGCAAATGTCTTTTTATTGATGAAATCCTCCTTAGTTTTAAGGCTGTAATGCCATAGCCTAACCTTAATACAAGGGGCTTGTTAAACAAACTTGAAGAAACCTGTAAGGCTAGATGGGAACTTGGAGGCTGAAGCAGGAAAGTGTGAGAATAGCCCTTGACCTGTTCAGTGGTATCACGGGGTGTCAGTGGCTCCTGATGCTGTACCAGGGATACAAGGGGCCCTGCTTCTCACGCTCTGAGTAACAGGCCAACAGGGCACAAACACCTGGGCTTCAGCCATCTCCTGCTTCTGCCTCCCTGGGGCTGAAAAAGTGAAGAATGGCAAGAGAGAACATGCTCTGCTTGAGACGTTTCTTTGCATTTCTGGTAATGTTAAAGCCCCTTTTAGTTCCTCCTTGCAGCCTCTGTAGTTATCCCTTTCAACATTACAAGGATCTAAGGCTTCCTTCTAACCTAACTCAGGTTAAAACAGATTCCTCAGATAACACCTCCTGTGCTTCTCTGCCCATCTAGGTGAGTTGGCTCACATGCTGTCCAAATCTTCTTAGCTGAAAATTAACGATTACCTTTTAGCAATTTAAAAAATGATGACTCTTAGGTACCTTGATGACTCTTAGGCACCTTGATGACTTTTTATGTTCTTTCTTGCCCTATGTTCTCCTCTCCAGAACACATAAACCAGTGCCTTTCTTGTATCTTGTATTTCAATTGCTATAATCTCTACATCTGTAATCACCTGTGGCCTCAGGAAGGTCTGTTCTTTACTTAGGGTGTTGTCCATAGTATGATAGAGCTACAGGCTCATCAAAAACATGAAAAATGGCACTCCAAACTGAGGTGGAATCATGACTCCTCTTTGAGCTTGATGGATAGCAGTGGAATAGAGTGCTATCTTCTGTGGAACACAGCTTGCAAATGTTTTTTCCTACCACATGCTATGGCAGTCTTCTCTAATTATCCTTTTCAGCCTTGGATGTTTCAGTGTTGTTTTTATCAGTACAGCCTCAAGTTCCCAGGTCTTGGCAGCTGAATCATCCCCTTGAAAAACTTGGTAGATGTCTTGATTTCTGACTTTTGTATCTTAGTCCTCATAGATGCCTCAAAAACACCTAACCCCCCACACAGATAACTATACCTTGTGTTCAGTTTTGTAGCATATTAGTTAATAAAATGAACATCATCAGTTTATTATCATTTGAAGTGTGCAGATATGAAAACTTTGTTTCAGGGCATTAGAAAATATATGAAGAGAGGTAGGGATCAGCACAGAGCACTGTAATAATCCAACTACATTGTCTACTATATAAAATGTATGGAAATTGCTCGCTCCATCTTCTGGGAAGATTCTCATCCCTGGAGGCAGCTAAAGCAGCTACTTAATTCTCTTTCTCTTGCTGATCTTACAAATAGTGAACAGGAAAACAAAACAACCAAAACAACCCCAAAACAATAAACTACTGAGCTCAAATTAATATTTCAAGGTTATTTAAATGGTCAAAATTGTATTATCCCGGGTAAGGTCTCAGCAGAGAGTATGGTACTGTTCTGTCTGGACTTTGTGTTGTTTGGTCATCTCCCATCCATGCTGCCAGTCGGTCGTGTGGCACAGCCTGAGGAACCTGCGGCTTTATTTTCACTGCTGAAACAACCTGGGGTCACAACTTTCTCTTCAGGGTCTTCCACCATGATATGTCCTCCTTATCCAAGTTTTCACATAGGTGTTGAAAGCTCCTGTGACAGTGCCTTACTGGCATGCACCCTTCCCACAGACAGCAGATTTGTGGTCCTCAGATAATAATTTGGTTAGGCCAATGGAGATGGACTGGCCAAATGTGGAGTAAAGGTCCAAATAGAAGATAAGGGACTTCATTGTTGCTGAACTGATGTTCCACAGATAATCCACATAAAGCAGTGAAATACCACAACACAGAAGATTAATTTCCTTCTTCCTGACCTACACATCCAATAAAGAGTGACAGTTCAGAATCTGGTCACCATCTTTCCTGGGAAAATAACTGACAACTAGGAAATTAATTCTTCAAAGTAACTTTGAAAGCCTCCGCCAAACTGTCCCAAGTTTCTAAAAGCTGGCTGCTAGTGTGGAAGAAGTTCAAGGATTGCAAACCCATCCAAATTCCCTTGATTTCAGTGGGAGTACTTACTGCTGGAGCTGGGATTTCAGTGTTTATAAAAGGCACTTAAGAGAATAACAAAAAAGAAAGTATGCAGAATACTAACTGACCATTTACAAAATCATAATAAGTGTTTCTCATCCGTGTGTGTGAACTGCAATAATTGTAACTATCCTGATGATCAAAACCCCTAACATATATGCAGTTCTCTGACTAATTTCCCCCAGCACATGCAAATAAAAATCAATTAAAGACCACTACAATATTAACAAATCTCTAACCAACAAATCTCAAGGGCTGCAGTCTTATCACATTAGTTTTGGAAACCTTTTACATAACTTGCATAATTTAAATATTTACAAAATATAAACATTCTTGTCTTATCAAAAATAGTTCTTTGCACAATTAAACAACAGTAATCCTTTCACACGATGATTTTTAAGCCAGGCATTAAATCACTGCATGACAATAAACAACCTTTCACAGATGTAAAATAAAATTAGGCCAACATATGGAGACAGAGAAAATGTTATCATTAACATCTTAAATATTTTAGTGGCGTGAGCCAATCCATAAATTATATTGTGCATTGAACTTACTGAGGATGCAACCTAATGAAAAATTCTAGCTGCTGATTCTATAAAGAAAATACATTTTAAAAAATCCTTTGCTTTATGGCAGATTCCTTTGGGCTAAATCTCATGTGGTTAATTTTGATAATGATGGTGAACAACCAGTGAGATGGTTAAATGGGGCAGGTTACTGCATAGAATTCGGGAGTGGGGTGACAACCAGCTGACTTGCAAAATGTGTGCTCAGGTACTCAGGAAATGCAGGTTTTATTTCCTTCAAATAGCAAACTGTATTTCTGTCCCTTCTCAGACCTGTCCCTTGTGTGTTTGAAGGACAACCTGTTAAAAACCCTAAGGTTGCTATTTGGCAGTACCCATTCATATTCACCAAGCTGTGCTCCTGCCTCTCTCCCCTGGGCACAGCTTGACCCTCCTTTTCCAGGCAGACACTGCTGAGCTCTGTGCAGCCACACATGTTCCTCTCTTCCCAACACTTTTGTGCACATCAAGGCAGATGAAGGCAGTTTTATGAACGGCTGCAAAGCAAATGCTTCGTGGTCAACAGCTGAACTATTTCCCTGTCTTTCTGGGGTTTTCTGAAGTCTGCAGAAATGAACTATCTAGTAGATCCATCTAGTCCCAGTTTTAAAAGCACAGACATAAGGACTATATCTAATGTGGCTTACAAACTCTCTTTAACTCTTCAGTCTCTGGCTAATGGGATCTTGAGATTTCTCCACTGCACCTACCCACCACAAGGATCTTCAGGACACTGTGTCTATTAAAGGCACGAAAAGTTTAGCATCTGTCCCTGCTCGCGGAGTAACACCTTCAAACGTGTCATCAGGAGTCCTTTTTGCTGTTTAAGCTGTCCCTGTGTGCAGCCTGATGTTTACTCAGCTGCCGTTTCAGTCGAGGCATGCTGGGGCTGCCCACTCTGGCAGTACCTGTTCCCCCTGAGCCCTCTGAAGCCCCCAGGGCAGCAGTGACCGCTGCCCTGTGCAGCTGTGTGCCCCACGCTGGGGCACGGCTTGGCCACGTCTGCTGTGCCTGCCCTTACTTGCAGGTGTGCACGTCGGTCATGGTCTCGCACCTCCGGCAGCGCACGTAGCAGCACCAGACGAACTTGCACTCGCAGCGCTCCACGTGCCGCACGACGTGCGTGTTGTACCCGCGCCCGCAGCACAGCAGGTTGCAGCCCTCGGGCCCCTGCGACGTGCGGTTGCACTCCCTCCCCTGCGTGCCGGGGATCCCCAGCTTTTGGTCTTCCACGCAGTAATTTGGTGATTTGTTCACGTACAGCAGGTCCTCTTTCCCGATTGGTATTTTTCTCTGGCTTTTCTCTTTCCTACGTAGCTTTTTTTTCAGTCTGTCTGATATCTGTATGCTGTTTTCATACTTATCCTTCAAGAACCGGCCAATCTTTTCAAAGGATGACATGGTTTTCCAACAAGTTTTCACAGCACAAGACCCAGAAACACCATGACAACGGCAGTCCACAGACATCAGCTTTGCTACGGCCTGAAAGCAAAGGGAGAACAACATTTGGATGTGGTCTTTCATTCATCAGGAATGCTGCCTGACATCAGTAACACAAAGGTCTCAAAGTATTTAATATTACAGCTGCCACTGCCATTTCCGTAACAGGGAAGTCAGAGCACGTGTTAGGAACCAGGTTTCCAGTCGTGGTCCCCCACTGTGAGAGGCATGATCTTCAGATGTGCTCTTCATTTGCAGTTTGTAATGGGCATAATATAGCAGTACTGATCACAACAGCAAAAACTGATTTCTGGATGGCTTTTTATTCTGGAGGATCCTAAATATCTGAATGACATGTCCTGTCTCTCTCCACCCACTGCTGGAACGCGAAAAGTTCTCATGGGTGAAGGGGCTTAGTGGGGAATAGCAGAATAGCAAAGCAAGGACAGGGCAGGTCAGGGCACCCTTCCTATCCTAGAAGACACTTAATGGGCAAGTAAGTGCACAGTTACGTTGCCTTTTAAGGGTGCTTTGCAGCTACCATGAAGCTCACTAAACATTCACAACCTTGTTTGTGACTAAGGCCACAGAAATGGCTGAAATCACACAACAGTGCCTGGGCAACCAGAGTGGCTCAGCAGCCAAAGCAGCGCAGGAGGAGGCACCCCAGGGCCGGCTGCTGGAAGAGCATGAGGATGCCCACATCTCTGAGCTTCACAGCAAGTCTGTCAAAAGGCTCACCATGGCTTAGCAGAGGTGTCTGTGGCTCAGGTATTCTGTTGTAAATCTCAGGTGCTTCTCACTTACAGTCATAGGCCCTGATCTTTTAATTCAGACATAATTAGTTCTAGAACGGGTTTCTAGTGTTTCCAGTTTCATAATGGCTCTATTTAACACAATTAGATACTTGCATTCATATTACTTTTATAACTGTCAATGTTTTAGCAAGGTTTCCAGTTATTGCCAGCACTCAAATACCCTTAGATGAGCTACTTTTCCATGCCCAAGCAGAAGCAAGAGCTGGGCTGAACAGTAACTGTCTGACCAACAATGGGAATCTGAAGCCTGTGTTAAGCTTTTTGTGACACACAACAATTTTGGCTCAGTTTATAGGATATCAAGCCTCAAATACCTGGAATCTGTAAACAAGTAGTAACTTCCTATATCTCATATCTTTATCTTGAGACTGACTCAAACAGTCAGGAGACAACCAATACAATACTTCTTTCTCTAACATCTAATAGTCATAGTATCAAATCATACAATTAGTCTTGTGACAACCATTACATTAGAGTTTGAAAAAGGCACTGAAAAATCACACATGTCCAGATATAGCACAAGATATCCTATTTTTTGGTTTGTTTTACACTTGTACTAACATACCCTCTGGAGCCACCCTGTAGACTCATATGGATCATTGGTTAATAGTGTGGAAACCCCATGCTGCCATCTTCCCTTTTATTAACCTTTCCCCCTATATTTAATTTCCACAATCAAAGCAAATGGGAAATTCAGCAGTAAGTGTGGATTTTAAATTAGCTCATAGTAATTTGGTCTTGAAATTTTTCATGCATCAAGGCCAATACATATTCAAGTTAAACCTCTTTGGAGAAACCACTTTTACCAAAACGTGGGGAAAACAAAAAAACCCCAACATCCCAACTATGTGATGTTTGTTAAATTTCATCCAAATCCTTTTCTTATCCCTTAACCTTCACAGATACTAACTGCTGTCAGTCTATGTCTTTCTGAAATTGAATTTAAAAAAAAAGAACACAAATCTAACATCTTCCTCTGGTTGTCCCTGAGAAAGTAGTTTAATTTGTGCCAATTCCTAAGCCTTGATTCTGCAGAGAGACCTGGAATCCTATTGAGCCCCATTGGCCCTCTCCAGGACCAAAAAACAAGTCAAGTCCCAGACTCCATATCAGTAGCTCACACAGCACAAATGACATCCTCAAAATTCCAGAACCAGTCAAAGCACAAGACCAAATGAGCTATTTCTAATGTATGTGCTAAACTGGGACTTTTCTTCACGGTGACTGTGGTCACTGAAGACTGGGATGAGTCCAGCATGGTCACTCCTTTGGTTTCAGTGGGCACTGAGGCCTCCTGGCACATTCTGCCCCTAAGATATTGACACAGTCTTGAGCTGTCATTTGCATAAAACTCTACATACTAAAAAAACACCCCACATGACCCAAATATCTGCTTAGAGTCACATCTTTAGTGAATAAACAGGAACAATTTGTAGGTGGAAGTTACTATGGACGCCAAATATGCAAGACATTCACAAAACCATTAGCAAGAAAGAGCAGGCATATGCCCCGACCTAAAACAGCCCTGAGCCTTTGCAAACTGAAGAACCAAGAGATGCACCTGTGCACGAGATACTTCCCCGTGCTGTGGGCTGCTTTTGCAATTGGAGATTTTTCTGCACTTCTGGAAGACATAAGGATATTACAACAAGCAAACTCTCACCCATGAGCACACACAGACTCTTTTAGAGGCAAATCAACTGTGAGTTAGTACTGGTAACATCTGTTCTACACAGACTAGTTTCTCTTTAATAGACAGACTTCACCTTGCTCAAATCTCAAGAATCTGTCAATAATGAAATCACTGGGTAGTACGAACATTAATTATTAAGATGTCAGAGAGATTGAGGCAGATGAGAATTTAAAATCCAAGGACAAAAAGTCTGACAGAAGACAGATGACCTAATAAAAATGTGAAGGAAAAGAGAGACACAATATCAAAAGATAATTTTATACACAACTTAAAAATAGAGAGGATTGAATAGCATTTTTCCAATTTTGAATGGTAATTTTTTTTGTCAAGTAACTAGAATTTTGAACTAGTTTTAAATCATATTGCACTACTAGACTTACAAGGTTACAGATGTAATCCTTGTTTTCACTGCAGTACAATAAGGTACTTACTAAGGACAGAAGGATCCAGAAATTGTCAGAGGAAGCTCTGGACATGCCTGCTAGGTGCTAAGGGTGAGTTACTTCCATGTGGGCAAGTAGCCCAGCAGGTGACACTCAGAGTCTTTCTCTGAGGATGAATTAAACAAAAGTAAAGGGAGACAGTTTTGAAACAAGAGCAGAGACTGATGTTGAAGTCTTAGACTGATATCAAAATATAAAAATGTGGCATACATTAGCAGAGTATGGATGAGTAGATGAATCCAAGAACTACAAATGTGGTTCAGTGTCTTGCTTCCCAGCTGCTAGGATGGGCAAACTTTCAGCCTGGACTCCAGTATACTTTACATTACCAGCACAGGGAAGTCACATTTTTCTTTGCCTGATCACAGAACATGCTACTGCATCTCAGGCTGTCATGTGAACTTCAATGAAAAAGCTCCCATAACTGAACAAAATTTAGGGATTAGGCATCTTTTCCTGATATTGCAAGCAAGCCTAAGAGCACACCAGTAGAGCAAACATGGCCTTCATGTGGGTCACACCTGCAGCACCCACCTGTGTCTCAGCAGTGCACAGTGACTGCAGAGTTACTGGGACCATGACTTCCAGACTGACTCCACAACCATTTTAGATTCATATGGTGAATCTGTTCAGTTATTCATTAAATAGTGAGAGAATTCTCCCCAGGAAACAAAATTCCATGGAGAGCTTCAGAGGAGCACTGTTACAGTGGATGGATGTGTCATTCTGAGCAAGCTGAGACAGGCTTTCTTAGGTGGGTTATGGAACTGACTGATAGCTTGTAAGAAATGATCAGTGTGGAACTGAGCGGGGTCCACAAGCGTTGTGGTCAGCCACAAGCCCACCTGAGCAGTTCCTTCTGCCCCTGATGCCTTGGTGGTACAACATGCACAAAAAAAGTGCAGGGTTAAATGATGAACAGGACAAACACTGCTCTTTTTTAATATTAAACGTGAGAGAAAGATAATTTTTAAACTGTCTTCCTTTCACTTCCTCTCACCTTTCACAATGAAATTAACAGAGGGAGCAGCACAGGGTGGGAATCTGTGGCTAGAACAGACAGATGGGGCAGAAAGCAGAGGTTGATTTGCAGCAAAGGAGAGTGTCAGTGGAATCACAATCTGCATACCCTCTAATGCCAGTTAATGCTTAACACCTCCAAGTTAAGCCTTCTGTTTGCAGGCACTGTTCTCAGCTGTGAGACAAGGACTGCCAGGGCTTGTTTTGTCACAGGAACCGATGCCTGTACCTGTAATCAAATGTCCCAATTTCAGCCACTGAACTAATATTATTCATGAAGACAAGCGCATGTCCACAAGAGCTGCATCACTTAAGAACAGTTCCAAACTCTTGGTGAGTCTCTTACCAATCCACAAGTATCAGCAAAAACAAACTCTTTGGTAAGCCAGGTTTTTCTATGAGAGAACACAAGTCCCACATCAAATAAATTTCCACAAGTGGAAAAGTGAGCAGAATTTTTCCAGCGGTAAAATAATACAGATACAATGATAGTCAAACCATAGTGCCTGACTCCCCACATCCTTTTGTGTAAGGAGAAGAAGAGCCCAACTCATATACATACATCTAAGTACACTGAAAATTACCATCTAAAAGATGATGAATGCTTATCTTGTAGCAGAATAAGGATGCAATCTGAATCTTCTGAGAGTCAGATTAGTGGACAACTCAAAACACACACACAGAGTTCTTAAATTTTTATATGTTGATATGATAGCTACGAGATGTGGAAGTGTAAAATAACATTTTGTACTGAAATAGGAGAGAGATGAGAATTCTGCACATACCATTTCTGTTACTAACTCCAAACAAACACAGAAGTATTGTCCCTGGAGGACTGCTCTTGCAAGACACCAAACCAGGAACCTGATAGTGTTTATTACAAAAGGCCATAAGATATCAAAAATCCTTCTTGTCAGCCCAAAAACATGAAGGCAAACTTATACCAGCATCTCCTAGTTAAGATTTGAAAATACAAAATGGGAGAGTTATGGTAAACTTTGCTTCAGATAATATTGCTGCTAGAAATCCCAAGTATCAACAATAAACATTCTTTTTCATTCTGGACAGTGATCAAAATATTTGCTTTATCCTACAGTTTGCCATTAAATTACAAAATATTTATGCATGGAAGATGACTATATATTTCTTTCTTAGCTATCTCGCTCTACAAACATGACAAACAACCCTTTGCTCTTCCCTTAAGGAAATAATCATTTAATCTTTGGTTCCACTTATTAACATCTCCTACTACAAGAAAACAATCACCTTCCCTTGGAGATGATTTCGCTGACTGGCATCCCATAATTAAAACCATAGTAATTGTTCTCAGCTTTTATTTAGGTTTAAAGTTTGCTTCATCTACTTCAGTTATGAAAAGGATCTTTGTCATAGTACCATGGAATCATGGAATGGTTTGGGTTGGAAGGAGTCTGAAAGATTTGCTGCTTTTCCAACTACATAGCTTAAATGAAATAACACATAGTACCTGTAAAAATGACTTCAAATTAAAGTAATTTTCAATTATACCACCATGGCTCTTATGATGGCTTACTGTGGCTATTCCTTGTCTATGGCAGACAGGAAAGTTGATTACAGTAAAACCCACTGATGCTGCTAACAGCTACAGAGAATTTCAGAGTCACAATGGAGTCCATCAATATGTGTAATCAAAACCAGAGGTTTACCTTTTTTTTTTTTCCCCCTTTAGTTAAAGCTGTGTCACTGAGCAGAACAGATTTAAAGTATTATGGGCCCAGAGAGAGCCAGTAAAGATAAACTCTCCAAGGAAACAAAGAGAAAGTAATTTTAAAGGAAAAATAAGAATACAAATCTCTGCCATTCCAGATGTAAGATCCAAACACTAGATTACAGGCTCACATCTCCCTGTATAATCTGTTTCTGCCCCTAATTTACATCATCAGCAGGACAAGAAGGAGAATCCAATGTTGCACACTCAAACACACAGTTTTCCTCAACAAGTTAGTTGGAAGTTCTATGGGCTGAAAAAAAGCCATACAAAATCAGTCTCCTTTCACTTCTTTGTGCATGTCCTAACCAATGAGCTAGTTTGAAGGTGTCATTTTTATCCCATGTTTTTAGAGAAAACATTGACTCTTGATTTCCCCTCTGAACTATGTTAAACTTGCACTCACAGGTGTGGACTGCAGATTGTGGATGAGTAAGGGGGCCTTGTGTCCAGCTGGCCTTCTCATTCAGTATTAGAGAGAATTAAAAATGCAGGTCACAACAGTAACAGAATAATCAGTGACAAAAATCATATTGTATCATGCTGATAACAGGTCTATTTCAACAGGTCATCAAATATCAAATAAAGATAAATTTACTATTTAAGCACTGCAGATCTGTAACTTGTTTTGTGGGTTTTATGCTAACATTCAGAGATTAGCTGGGTAAACCCAGCTCTGATCCTGAGTTTGTACATGTTTGTTTGGTGATGTTACTGCTGCTCTTGCCACTGACTACCTGCAGCCGAGGAGCCCCCTCCTTTGGCTGATGCCATTTAGCCAGCGAGGGCGACCGGGCTGTCGCTGCCACACCTGAACGACACCTACCTGCCTCCCGGCCTCGTTGTTGTGCAGGTTCATCGCCGCCAGGCCGCCCTTGCCCGTGAGGTTCTTGAAAGGCTCGTCCAGGAACGTCCTGCTGAAGGCCATTCCGTAGTGGATGTCGTCCGAGCAGCCGCCCCAGTGCCAGCCCTGGCTGGGCGAGCCGCCGTGGCGCAGGGTGACATCGCAGGAGCACTCGGTGGCGTTGCCCGCGCTGCACCAGCGCGTCACGGCGTGAACCAGCGCGGCCGCGGCCACCGCCGACACGAACGCCGTCTCCTTGGTGCCTGCGGGGCGGCAGGGTTACCGCGGGCTCCCTGCGGCCGCCCGCCTGCCCGGGCTGCACCGGCGATGGGCAGGCCGGGTGGCCTTTACAAGGGAACAGTCACAAGTTTAAAGGCATCACACCTCGGACTGCAATGCTGACGTGCTCAAAGCAGTGGATGTTCATGCCCCAGAAAGACTTCAGGGCCTCTTCTATGACCATGCCATTAATGATGCTGTTTCTCACTACTTGTACCATGAAATTTTTGGTATCTCCTTTCTAAATCTGATGAGGAATTTTATTTGCCTCAGAAATTTTCGAGCCAAATAATAAATAAAAAAAGCAAACTCAAAACTAACCACACCCCAAACTCCTTACTCTCTACTCTGCTCTTCACTATTCATATTGATTTCAAGAAGAAAAGGTCAGTTTTAATCTCAGAGAAGCTGTCATGATCCCAGGTTACTTTGTTACAGGGCCAAAACTTACCTCATGCTAAATTTAGCACACATTGATGTTCTTCTGGTTCACAAAGGGAGCAAAGATCCCCAAAATCTGAAACTATGCAGAAAACAGGATGGCACAAAGATTTTTAGGCCATGTGCTTTTCCTAGAAATAGCTAGCCAAAGACAGCAGCCTTTACAGGAAAGGCCTTTACTTGTCAGAGTACATCTCAGAAGAATCATGGAGGGACTTGCCTGGGCTTCTTACACCTGTCCCATTCTCTGAAACTTCTGGCACAATGTGACACACAGCTTTATACTGCGTTAAGCAAGGCATATTCTAAGTATATTCAGTATCAGTGAGTGGTCAATAAATGTAGCTGAAATTTTACTGAGATGGGCCAATTTTCGCTGTTGTGAAAATTATTTATTTCCAAAGTTCCTGCTCATGGGCAGGAATATTCCTATTTGTTTCTCCTGTTTACATTGGTCTGTGGTGCCAGTACCATCATAAAAGGCTTCCACAGTACACACCAGTGAACCTTTGTGGGTGAACAGTGGCACTCATTTATGAGTCTTCAGGAACAGTCCTTCCTGTTGAGCAGAAGGACTAACACACATATGGCTCCATATAGTGGGGGAAACTCTCATTTTCTTTTTTTTCCCCTTTCTTTTTGGAAAAAGCATCACTTTTTATTCCTCACTTTATGTTTTCATGATTAAAGCTTGGGGGCTTTACACTGTTTTAGTACAAAGTGAAGGTTGCATGAACACAAGTGAAGTACTGCAATACTTAAAATCACATCCATCACACTATCAGTGACCAGGAAGCTAAAAAAACCAAAAAACAAAGTTGTGTGATCCTTGCAACTTGCAGGAAGTTGTTGGTGAGACATTTGATATAAAAAAACTCACCCTTGTTTCAGTAGAAATTTCATTAATTTCATCCTTATTTCATACAGAAAAAAGGAGCTCTGGTTTCCCTGTGCTGATCAGTACCACATAACTGAGCACATACGATATATTTTAAAGTATTTCACATTGTGTTTAGTACCCTGAGCTGACTTTTTTTACCTGCAAGGGACCTTTCAGAAATAATGTCATAAGCCCACTTATTTACTAACTGTGACACCAGGGGATAAACCAAACGTAATCTAAGAACAACAGTATTTCAGTGTAGTTAAGTGGATCTACCTACGGGCAGCGTCATCCACTGGCGTACTACGGGAAAATTACAAGAAAATACTACAACGTTGCAAAGACAAGGGCAGGTTTCTCCTGCTCGGTGCATTCCGTGTGCCTTGCGGTAGCTCCCGGTAAGGCTGGGGGATCGCCCGCCCGGCTGTGCCTGGCTCTGCCGACGGGGCGCACGGACGGTCCCCGCCGCCGCCCTCCGGGATCCTGGCCACCCAAACTGAGAACCGCGGGGCATCCGGGCGGCTCCGGTCCACCCAAACCCAGAACCGCGGGGCATCCGGGCGGCTCCGGGCCACGCAAACCCAGCGCCCCGGGGCAGCCGGGCCCCGCCGTGCGGCAGCG